>OY804604.1:34804916-35058468 GCA_963680895.1 Fragum sueziense | reverse complement strand
GCGGTGGATCCAGGATTCCTCAGAAGGAGGCTCAAACATGCAAAATGGGAAGGGGCGTGTCACACAATATAGATGAATTTTAAGCTTAAAATAGATTCGTTTTACCGTTATGTTTTGAAAACCCGTCGGTGTTGTTATAAAATCTCGTAACTACGGCTTAAATCAAGCCGTAGTTACGAGATTTTATGATAACACCTACGAAATACTATTGTTTGTCCGAAATTACGTCACGGTTAACTGGATAAAATCGTTCTCTATTCTAGGTTGAAAATTGGTCTGTTAGCTGGATAGAAAACATTGGACAGTTGCGGATTCCAGACGGTTAAAAACGACGGCATCTGTAGACTGATTATTTCATTTTCATGCAGAAATTCAGTCAATATTGTGTAACAAGAAAAACGAACTCTCCTTTGTTCGAACCCCATTTACAGTTCATCCTGTATCCGCCGCAGCATTGTGAGAAGCAATTTCTCCATTTCACACAATGATTTCCGAAGCCCTGTGAGTATAAACAACGTCTCAAAGTATAGGTTTCGACGTCTCCAATAGGGAAGGCTTTGGAAACATAGAGAGGAAAGGAGAACGTAGGCCTACGACTGACTAGCATTATCTCCTTTTCCCGCAATATTTTCCATAGTATGATATTCAAGAATTCTACCTTTTGTAACACAGTGGTTTTACTAAACATTCCATTCCTTTTAGGTGCCTGCAATAAAAAATGAAAACATGGAGAGAAAAGAATAACATGATGACACTGATGATCAGCATTAATTTTCTTCTTTTCCGTCGAAGTTTTCTCTGTTTTCGTATGAACTCTTCAAATATAATGAACACTGATATTATTATTTTCTCTCGTAGAAAGGGCCTTGTGAGAAAAAAGTATTTTTCCTCTTCACTCAATGCTTTCTTTAATCATTTGAATTTGAAACCTCGAAATAAGGGTTTGTGTGGTATAGGGTTAAACCCTTTATTCACTGTGTTGTAAGTTGTACGTTAGGTTTGTGCAGTCATTCAAAGATGGCGACAACAATACAGCATGAGAGGTAGGTGTCATAGTTTTTCATTGATAAATTTCTTAAACGGTCGTATCTTGCCTTGATACTGATATCATTATACAGGGGAAATGTATACCTATCAACGGTTCTATATATCAAAGTACCAGTGTTGTCCTATCGTACTCAGTCGTTGTGCAAAGACAGCCCAACACGGAAAACTTTTTTCGAAGCGAGAAAGTTGCCCTTTTAAGGATGATTACATAGTAATCAGCGAACTAGGGAACAAACTATTGCTCTAACTTGGATGTTTTTAACACGCTCTTTTCTATGGTTACTGTTATTTTACACAAAAATGTCTAGAATGACCACAAACACCGTGTTTATTAAATGGCCAGACAACGGTGTAGTCACAGTGAAAATATGCAGACACAACGGTGCAGTTTCTGTGTTTTATGTACGGTGTGGTTATATTTTCATAACAAATTGTGAACGGTGTAGACATAATGCAATTGTGAACGGTGTAGACTTGAAGTAATACAGAACTTATCATTTCTGGAATGATAATATTGTTATGTTTAATGATAACGTTTTCACGACTGGGAATCATGTTTTACAATTACTACCGAAATTCTTCAACTATTATGTTAATATGTGACTGACTTGTAAATGCTTTGCAGCAAAGAAGGTGACAATATGTCTACAAAATATACTTTAATCAAAATATACTTTAATCAGAATAGAGAAAGAATCTAGTTTCCTTGATATTTGTCAAAGCAATTCCGTAAGGGTCAAATAGTAGAAATTACCAAGAATCTGCCGGCGTCTGTTTTATTTTTTTTCTTTTATTTTCAGTTCCATGCTGTTCACTTATTACTACTGTCATTTCGAAGGGAGTTTCGAAAAGGTTGTGAAGCATTCGGAACAGGACCATTCCAGTCAGATATTAAAAGTGCGCAGGGGGGAGATCAATGATCAGACAGGTCAAAAAGATTCGAAAACTCTGAACTTTAGTATAATTCCTGATATTATCAAGAAGTCAGACTAGGACATCATCCCCATTTGCGAGCATAGAATACACAAGATAGACCTCATCAACGTAGAAAAAAGGATTTTGGAGTTAACAATCTTTCTATCGATGATATCCCCGATTTTAAATGCATGAGTCCTGAACATAAAAATAACGAAGTTCAACACCCCATTAAGTCGTTCAAAAAGCTCCGACCTTAATTCCTGATATTTCCATTGGACGTGCTAAAACAGATGAAACGGATAGGGTCTCTTCTCTTTCCCCACGAGAACATGAAAACAATGGCTGAAATGAACAGTTTGTTCCCAGATGTGATTAAGTCATTGAGAAGCGTTGATCAACTTGGTATTTGTTTATCTTGGTCAATGAAGGTCGGCTCTCGATGGAAAACATTGCATTTCACTTATTTATGGATGCATGTTAGTTACACTGTCTTGGAAGTACTTCAATGCGTTTTACTCCAATAGTCAAACGGTTTTGGCGAATAGAATATTGTCTTTTTCATTGCAAATGGTTACATTTTATGAGTGGGCCCAAAAAATCTTGGTCAGGAAATTGTCATTCCTGAAAAAGAAGTTCATTACGTATGAAAATTCCAAAATGATTTTTGCAGTTCCAGAATTCTATTTTCAAGACTTATTTACTTAAGGGGGAATGCTCCAGTTTCCTTATTTTTTTTCCCAATAATAGAATTTATTTATATTTTGTATGTTGAAATTACATGTTATTACCAATTGAAAAATAAAATGAAAATGGAGGGTCAGCGATCTTGTTTGAATTTTATAGGTATTCGTATCACATACCCCTACATCGAAAAAATGCACAATTTCTTGCACCTGTCCAAGGTCACTAGAATTCTAATAAAATGCTGTATACTCATCGTTTAGTCCCAAAAACGGATTTAAAGTAACGTCTTACATTTAATAAGAACAGAAAACCCAAAATATGTGCTATTATAAACGCGTAAATGTATGAAACAACATGCTCACGTGTTCAGTTTGATCAACGAAGCTGGAGTGTTTTATGTCAAAATTTGCATATTTTTGGAAATATTTCAAGTTCTACATAAAAGAATTTGATAAAACTCCCTCATTGTATTAAGCGACATGTCCTGCTAATAATGCAAAAAGAAAATGTATAGGTTAGCGCACTTATTAGTGAATTACAGCAATTTTTATCAGCTACACATGAATAAAATGACGCAAAACAGTGGTAACTGCATACACACTTACGACTGTCTTGCTCTAAATAATCGATTTCCATCTTGAGGAAATCAGTTTCGCATAATAAATACACTTTTACCGTCGAAAATGGTAGATTGTAATGATGTGTTATAATTATTATTGAAATTATGGTAGCGAAACATGTTGGTACGAAACATTTAATTTACTACAGTAATGACCGAGTGTTCCGAAAAACTGGAGCATTCCCCCTTAAGTCGAACAAGACGAAAAAAGGCCCAAATGTTTATGAAACAAATTTGTAATTTATGTTTTGTTATTTATAATTGATGTTTTGATGATTGAATCCTTTATTTTGGGTAAAATCAGACTTTTCAATGAGGGGTCAACTTGAAAACAAGATACATTTCGATCAATAATTATCATACTCCATGAGTTGAAATCATTTCATTAATTACAAGAATTGATTGTAATAACCAATTAAAACAGTTACAAAGAAAAATTCAAAGCCAGAGCCGAAATTTCGAATCTACAAATCAAATGAACGGATGAACAAGAAATTTGCCGTTGCACTTAACATGGCTTCAAAATGACGGTTATCGTATGTCTTGTTTGATATTTTGTAATGGTATTCCTTGTAATTATCATTTCCGTCAGATGTTTATTCAATCACAAATAACAAAAATGTCTTCCGAAAATTAAATCAAACATACATTGAACTGTTTAAGGCTTAGGTGAATAAGAAAAGAGAAAACATATTTCCTTAACTTTTGTTTTCGTTTACTTTGAGGATGGCGGCGTTTTCATCAAGGGAGAGATCTGAGTTTTCTAAGACCAAAGTATTTGAGGGAGATAAAACAGATGTGCAGATGATCTGCTATCTGTTAGAGCTAGTTCGTCCTATACAACATACCAAGTCTATGTACCGTTTACAATTTGTTGTGAAAATAATAACTACACCGTACAGATAACACAGAAACTGCACCGTTGTGTCTGCATATTTTCACCGTGACTACACCGTTGTTTGGCCATTTAGTAAACACAGCGTTTGTGGTCATTCTAGACATTTGTGTGTAAAATAACGGTAACCATAGAAAAGAGCATGTTAAAAACATCCAAGTCAGAGCAATAGTTTGTTCCCTAGTTCGCTGTTTACTATGTAATCATCCTGAAAAGACTAACTTTCTCGCTTCGAAAAAAGTTTTCCGTGTTGGGCTGTCTTTGCACAGCGACTGAGTACGATAGGACAACACTGGTACTTGGCTATATAGCACCGTGAATAGGTATACATTTCTCCTGTACAATGATATCAGTATCAAGACAAGATACGGCCATTTAAGGAAATTATCGACGAAAAACTAAGACACCTACATCTAACGATTTTCCACCGACGCCATCTTTGATTGACCACTCAAAACTTCCGTACAAACTACACAAACCTAACGTACAACTTACAACACAGTGTTATTTATCAAATATACATTTTAAAAAATCCCTTCGTGGTGCCTCTTTTCAGTCACTAGTTTTTGATTGACAGATTCGTGAACTGTTCTTACGGGTCCGTGCCATAAAAAATCCACCAAATTGGCATAATAGATCGCTGCTTTTCAACAGAAACCTCGTAACTGCAGCTTAGAATAAGCTGTCGTTACGCGGTTTTTGTAGAAATGCATCGAATTGTGTCTATTATCTTTACCCAAATGATAAAAAAGGGTTGCGTAGTTTGAAAGATTCCACATACGATAAAATCAATTGTTTTTAAAAATTATAATTCCTGTATAATATAGCACAAAACGTTTTGAGACAAAAGGGGCGAATGCCTGTCATCAGAATTTTCTTTATTTGCCGCAGTTTTCCTCTTACTTTTTCTATTAGTTACGTCATAATCATATCTTGTTTGGGAAATGGTCAAGTTTACATGATTATTTTATATACGTGTTTAGCCCATTACCAAACGACAATTTTAAGACTCGTCTCAATTCAATGATGTTGCAGACGACAATTTTCAGTGAATGGATTTTTACATTTTTTGGTCTTTTTTGGTTAGAAAACGTTGTGGGAAATGAAGAATTGCTTGTCACAAGCAGTTTCTTCATTTACCACGTTGTTTTCTAAAGCGTCTTTCTCGTGAGGAGTCAAATAGAGTCACTTTTTGGGAATGGGTTAAAAATAAAAGAACTTTCCCGAATGGCAAAAATAATAGCCTGATCCAATTTTAAAGCTGCATGCTGCAGAATACAAGATCGACGTGGAGTGTCAGTGCGTTTTACCATAGAAATATTGAAAGATAAAGGATAATAAATTTCTTCTTTTCTCCCAATATTGTCCAGGATTTTTTTTTCTGAAAAGGGACGTCAACCAGCTGCTTTTCTTGTGGGCGTTGGGTGTAATAATCATTCTAAACGAATTCACAAAACAATCGCTGATTTTGTAAATCCTAATGGAGAGAAAAATAATGGAAAGAAATTTCCATTTACTTCTCAATGTTTCTATGGCATCATTTGTGGATCGCATGCAGTAATTTAAAATAAACTAATTTTGGTAATTGTTTCACGGTGAATAATCACATCCGTGACTTAGAATTTCCGATTATCTTAAATAACTTTGTCAATATATTCACTGATGGTGAATAGTGAACTAAAACAATTTTTCGCTACAACAAGGTGAAGATGTTTTGCGTTTAAATGTGAGTTTATAGATTTTTTTCTGATGACAATGAACTTGTTCTAAAAACAGACCGGGTTTACCGTTTTGTATTGACAAACTGTCGGTGTTGTTATAAAATCTCGTAACTACGGCTTCGATAAAGCCGTAGTTACGATATTTTATATTATAACACGTTTCTGTAAAATCCATATATAGCGAAAGAAGAACTGCATAGGGTTTTATTTGACCAATAATGACTCTATGTAATTATGCTTTGTGTATGCGCCAAAACGGCACGTAGCGTCAAGGTAACGTCAAATGACGTCATCAATGACGTCACTTGACCGTCAAAGCGTTTCCTACGCCGAAAACTAGTTCATTGCAAAATTTCCACAAAATAACACATTTCGAATGTGCGTTTTGTTATTTTGAGTGTTATAATGGAGATAATAACAAGTTTAGCGGTCTTTATTGCGCAATAAAAACCTCTGTGCTCTGGACTACATGTTTTTGCAAATACCTCGGCGCTTTGCGCCTCGGTTTTTACCTACACATGTAGTCCGTCGCACATCGGGTTTTATTTGCGCAATAAAGACCGCTAAACTTGTTATTATTTCATAAACAACACCGACGGAATAGGAACTACATTGATCGCGAAAAAACGTCCCACGCTTTGGCTGAGTTCACCAGTGATAGGCCTACTTGAGCAATTTGAATTCGGTTAGAAGCAGAGAAGGTGGAAAAATGTCAGGAATAACATGGTCGTGGTAGATTTAAAAAAAAAAAAAATCAACTGATAAAAAAGTTATTAAAGATAAACCAAAATTTTGGTTTATCTTCAATAACTATTTTATCAGTTTATATTACAAAAATCAACCACGTCCATCTAACATGTCTAATGCGTGTCGTCTGTCCACATTCTCTGCTTCAAACCGAATTCAAATCGGTCCAGTATTTACAAAGTTATTGAAGATATTCAGTAATTATTGCATTACGTGGTTATCCACCGTGTGTTTGTCAATAACTTTTTATCGGGTGCTGTTTATAAGATCGACCAAATGGCAATGAATTTTGTGCTAAAAATAGACTCGGTTTAACATTTTGATAAACCGTCAGTGTTGTAATAAAATCTTGTAACTACGGCTTGATTCAAGCCGTAGTTACGTGATTTTATAACAACGCCTACGAAATAGGCCTACTATTGTTTGTCCGAATTTACGTCATTGTTAACATGATAAAATCGTTCCCTATTCATTGTCTTTCTCCGCTTCTCTGCTTCAAAGTCTTTTTTTTTCCAAATCGATCGTATATCAACCCTTTCCCAAACGACGAAATATTACGATGGTTCAATTTGAGTTTGAGTTCATTGGAATTTTACGCCGTTTTCAACTGCCAGGGTCATATCGCAGCGGCTGGAGTACCTAACCATGAATTCCTATTGTTTCTCAAACCAGTACCACCGCAACACCCTTACCGAGCCTCCGGCTGCTCGCCCAGTTAGGTTAACGATTTAAAAATCATGGAAGCTGCTGCAGATGACAAAATAGAAGTTGATAAAGATATGAATTAATTATAGAATGACACAGAAAATAATGAGGCAAACGCAGAAAATGTTTGTCATCAGCAGTTCCTTCTTTTGCCTCAATGTTTTCCCAAGCATTTTCTTTTAGAGACGTCAAACGCTGGTCTTGTTTTGGAATGGGTTAACATAATTTTTGAAAAATATCGAAAATGTTGTGTCCTGTGAATCCCCGCCACGTACCCAAGGTTTCATTACCATTTATTTCACCTTGGGCGGATTTTGGCACATTGGTAAAAAGACGTACGCTGCCAGGACTTGTAGGCTTGGGCTCTGTTGTCTGAGTATTTCATTTTCATGCAGAAATACAGTCAAAATTGTAGATCTAGTACTAGGAAAACCCACCCCCTATTTGTATTTTCGAACCCCTCACAGAAATTCTGGAACCGCCACAGATGTGTTTGTAATGTGTGTACGAGGGGTTGGGGATATGACGTACTAAATGGGTCAAAAGTCTATAATAGAGCGTGCACGCATAAAATATACGCGTCGAAGCATAAAATTTAAGGGAGCAGTTGAAAAAAATATGCGTCGACGCTCTAAATAGACTTTTGACCCTTTTGGTAGCCATATGGGGACCTGTAGGGGAGACCGGGGCTAGTCCGCCCTCGGGGCATGTTCGGCCAGTGGCTCTGTAGAGCCTCTGGACAGAGACAGAGAGCCCGTAACAAGATTTTGATGTATCTTATGACGAAAGCTGTTCGTAGAAAGTTTTTGGTCGCATTGAATAGAAAAAACATGGAAATTAGAACACAATTCTTATTTTTTGACACTGTCAGTAAATTTTCCACATTTGTGTAAATTTTCATTTATAGTAAGATGCGCCATGATTCAGATTACTTTTTTGTATATTTATGAAGACAATTAAGTCCTTTCTCAGATTAAAACTTAAGATGACGATTTCATGTCATCTAAAAGAAGATGTAACGTGATGTTTCCACGGGGTCTGTCTGGGGCTAGTCCGACTTTTGGGGTCGGGGCAAGTTCGGCCACGACCTTTCTTGCACATGCATAAAAAGAAAAAATACGGTTAGAAATGTCATTTCCTGTCACATCTTAATATATCAATCGGAAAGACCTAGCTCTAACTAAAGCGTAAAAAATGGAAAAAATCAAAACCACTGGCCGAACTTGCCCCGGCCCCCTGCTTGTTATCCCGAATGCCCCCTTTCTCACGATGTTTGGCTGTTAAAACAATACCTTTTTCAATTTATACCTTCATTTGGCATTCATATACAGATTCCTAGATATTTAAACTGTCTAAAAATCCTTTATAATGAATTATAGCTCTGAGCATACCTAGCCCAAACAATCGGCCGAACTTGCCCCGTGCATGGGGCAAGTACGCCCACTACGATCAAAACACTAAAACCTGAATATTCTTTCTTGAAAAGAAACACATGAAAATGATAGACGCAGTTAGAAAGGCTATCACTTGTAGAACTTAAATATATAAATTACACCCATATAGATCTAGCTGTCATAGAATTCAAAATATGAGCAATCGAAAAAAAGGGGGCGAACTAGCCCCGGTCTCCCCTACGTTAAACAGGCATGATCTAAATCTAAACGAAAGGGGCTTGAGCATACAACGTGGAAAATAAAGAAATTGCTTAATGCAAACAATTTCTTCATTTCCTACAATGTTTTCTGCCCACAAAGACCAAAACATGTAAAATCATGTTCTCTTCATTCTTGAAATTGTGCTTCTGCATCATCTTTGAATTTCTGCATTTCCCACAATGTTTTCTATCCCAAAAGATCAGAAAACCTCTTGTCTGCAACATCTTTGAATTTGGAACAGTCCAAAATTTTGTCGTTTGGTAATGGATTAAGATTAGGCTAGATTTACGCATGTAGATCTATCTATGAAGATCTAGATTCTAGATCCATATATATAGCCTACTGTAGGCCTATCTACTAGAGATCTAGATCTACAAAGAAGTCTAGATCTAGATTGTCTCTGACTTTGGGCAAATCCAAGATATTAGATCTAGATTCTATGTCGTTTCGGAAAGAGTCAAAATTTCAATATTTGCAGCAACATTTGACGCGACCTTCCAACAGACAGTTTTTTGTCGTCTGCAAAAATCGGAAATTCCGTGATGAAACCCACTATATCTAAAAATAGAATCAGCCTGCTGCAAATTTTGCACGCGCATGCATGTATTAGACTTTGATTTATTTAAATTCTTTTAGACCGATTTCATGCCGTAATTTTATCACGTAAACGCCGCGTTGAACTCATTCAAGAAATATGTGGAACACTGAGAAATCGAAGAGGTCAAAGGGTAGGGCTGTCGAAGTATAACGGAAGTGACGTCACTCACCCATTTATGGAGTCGAGTTCCTGCTTTGGAAATCCACAAATATTTGATCAAATTTTGGCTGATTTCGTCGGTTGATTCTGGAGGTTGAATTATTTTTTGATTAATCTAAGGTATGTATGTAATTTCTTATGTATATTTAGTGTTTATGGACTTGTCGAATCTTTGAATGAGTAAGAAACTGGTAAGAAACTCACCAAAACATAGTGTTGTCAAAGTGGGTGGGGTAAGATGAACATCAAACAGTAGTGTGGTCACAGTTTCGTGTTAAAAATACTGCCTCTATCTGATTCTATGTAAAAACGAGTAATTTACAAACGGCATTTTCAGCCTGAATAACACATTATATTGCCAAAAAGTGTGTAAAAACTTAAAGCTAGATAGTTATACTTTATTATGATAAAATACTTTTACCTTGTACACTTTCTTTTCGTGTTAAATCTCTATTTGAAAAAGTGGGTCAACTCTGCGTTTCTTTGTTTGAACTCGGTTGTTACCTTAGAAGGACGCGTGGGTATGTGTGATAAAATTGCTTTGGCACTGCCATTTCTTAACGGATTTTCATAAATCTTATATCAAATGAAAGAGGGAAAATAGATCTATTCACCTGTGTATGTTAATACGATGAACCGATGAATTATGAGTCGATGATTAGGAATTCAAAATTTTACTCGGCTTCAAATGGCAAGAACTATGCGGCAGAAAAGCCTAGAAAAGCCTATATTTGTTCTTCAACATCCTATCTATTCAAATAATAAAACATCTTGTGCTTTTAGCTTAGCGCATTCAAGCGCAAAGGCTTTAACAATGGGAAGTGTTTTTCAATTCCCCGTGATTTATCGATAATTTCTGTCTAAACTCCATTCATCCTGAATTTATTCATAAATGTTGACGACAGTGACTCAAAGAACATTCTTGCAAAGTTTGGTTGAAATTGGCCGAATGGTTGATTTGTTAAGAATGAAATCATGATTTCTCAAAGTTCGATAAGCCTTGCCCTGCCACGTCCATATTTTTTGACGAATCAAAAAATCGCGAACATTCTTTGAATATGGTCATCCAAGGAACATTCCTGTAAAGTAGTGTCAAAATCAGTCCAATGGTTAAGGAGTAGGAGGTGTTTCAAGGAATTATGGGCGAACAGACGGACGGACGGACGGTGAGTGACCACAATTTAGCTCATCTTGAGCACTTCGCTCAGTCCAAAGAGATTTACAAAATCGACGTTTCTCATGGGCTTCCTAAACATCCATTTAACCCTTTCCCAAACAGTAAAACTTTATGGTCATCCAACTCGAAAGCTGTGACAGGCGACAGAATGAGTGTGAAAGAAAATAAGATTCTTTCGCCTCAATCTTTTCACCTTCAATAAAATCCGTTCAGGACGTTGTAGGGGCCAGGGTAATGGCCTGACAGCTTTTCTCAGTGATTTTAGCGATTTAAGCATTTTTCCTTTTACAAGAGTGTTTTAAAACTGTAGTTTGTGCCTTAGACTATAATACTGCGAGGTGTCGAGTATTATTTCTAACGCAAAAGCTGTTTATCTATTGATTTTTCCCTGCAATGATAGTTGCTGACATTGACCTACTTTTGAGAACTGGTCCACTTCACTTATGATCGAGTTTTACACAGTAGTGCATTAGGGATGCGAGTTACGAGTATTCTAGCTCAATTCCTTAACATACATACTGTTGAAAGATGTAGGATTTACCTTCTGACAGCGGGATTAGTCCAAGAAATCATTGATTTTCCCTCGATCATAACTCACATTTTTACTAGTGGCCGCCATTTTGAATGTTATTTACAGGGAATTGTGGGAGCTGTCAAAGTTGTCAGTCGGCGTTCTTTTTGTAAACAAAGCCTAGAGCATTGACTTTTTTGGCGATTTAGGGCATAAATAACCTTTTATTTTGTATTTCAATGTGCATATAAGCTATTTAGGGAATTTTCCTGGTTAAATCTGCAGTTTTCGAGTGAACTTTCATTCATGTTTCATGAGTTTGAGCAGTATTTTTATCAGTCGGGTGACACCGTAAAAACGCGCATAGAAACGTTGCGCACTGCGCAATGTTTCCATGCGCGGTTTCACCGCGCAAGACATCCTGCGCGTTTTACTATATAAATCGCGCATTATTTTGATGCGCACCGCGCATGTAAAGTGTGCGCGCTGGATTTAGTATAAATACCCTTGAAATCCAGTATTCTGGATCTCCCGAACTTAAGAATTTTAAAGCTGACTCCACGTCAGGCATTTTGAGGAATTGTTAGGAACTGTTTGTTAAAGTAAACGACTTAAAATTATTTATTTGAACTTATTTGGAGAATTGGAGTCATAATTAAAGATTTGGATTTTTTTTACTTTGTCTACGAGTTTTATTTAGTTTCAAAAGGTACTTTCTCGGGAGATCGCCTTAGTTTATGTCAGGGTTTGACACTAACTCAGATTTTCCACAGGCCCGCAGGACCTGTGGATTGCAATTTTTACAGGTCCTCCTCCACACTTACAGGTCCTACATTCAGACTCGGTGAATTGTAGGAGAAACAAAGAATACGTTGTATATTCATTGTTTCAACACTCAGATGACCTACTCAGATCATATAAGAGTCTGGTAAAGGGTTCTGAAATAGCTAGACTTTATAATTATCTCTGGCTGTCCTGTTGAGAAAAATTCTTAGTTTTATGCCTTTTCAAATTCAATACATGTATTTTGTTTCAAGTACAAGTATTTATTGTTTATATATGTAATTATTGTTAAAAAGAAAAAGGGTTGTTAGTAGGTGCCATGGCAAGTTTTGAAAACAGATTAAGAAAGTTGCCAACGTGTGAATTTGCTAAACATTTTGATCAAAGAAATTTCGAAATTGCTATCAAAACTGTGTATAACTACACTAGGATAGAATCTAGTTGCTACTAGCTGCGATATCGTAGCCACAAACTTGATGATGGGTATTGGTTTGTGGCTACGAGTCCACCTTATTCTTTCTTGTGGAGCAAGACAAAAGAGTGGAAAACACATTTTCTTGCCTAAATTTTTGAATACCAACATATCTAATCAGATGTGTATCTCATAAAAAGATATTCCATGGCATAAATTCAGTTAAAAAGTATCAACAAGAATTGTTATCAATTATTTCTTACAACAGAAAATTCAAGTCTCAGTAGAATAAAATGGGTGGGTACTCCGCTTCAAAATTGAATTGAACTTTATTTGAAAGTGAATTCAACATAAGACTACGCTGGATTGACAGAAAAATAGTTAACCTGTTGTCAGGTAACATTCTTACAACATTCCATAGCTTTATTTTGAAGTTTGACTATGCTAAACTCGCTGGAATGAATCATTCCAGCACCTGATCCATTGCAACGAATAGGAAGGAATTGTAACCGAAACCCAGATCAAAATTCAAAAAGGTTTCGGTTACATTATTGCAACTAAGTTGCTACCACATTTTGCTCACATACATTTCCCAAACAAGGCTTAGTTTTGATGTCACTTGTAAGTAGTTATCAATCATTGATAACAAAAAGAAATGAAGAAAATTATGATCTACTTGAATTTCTTCCCTTCCCCTCGATTTCATGACAATGGGATGTGCATGTTCTGAGTTTGATTACATTATGTCCATTTTGGGAAAGGGTAAAAGATCAAGCCCTTCAACAGAGGATGCATGGTCAGGTGTTTGGTAATTGCCCATATCCAAGATTTTAGATCTAATGATTCCAGCTTTGAAATTGATCCAAATCTAGTAACGAAAAATTGAGGTTTGGCGAAGGTGAATTCATATACAAAGAAATAATAAAGTATCATTGTATGTTGCCAACAAAAAGGTAATCTGATCAACACATAAATTAATATGTAATCGGTGTAATTATGACAGTAAATGCAAATTCAAAATATCTTGTTTTTAGACTTACCTCAACAGAATATATTCCTATTAAATAAAATTAAAGATTTCATATGAAGATTTGTGCACAATCACTGCTAGACTTTAGTATGCATTTGAATGTGTGCAATGAAAAAAGGGTTTCTCTTTGATCTTGGGGAAATCTAAACTCACTCTGTGTGATGTAAGCAGTGACGTCACACTGTCTGCATTTTTGCGTATTTATAAACAGCTGATTGAGCCCAGTTACAGAGTTATAAATAGAAATTCCATTAACCTTTACCCAATAGAACAAAGTTTGCATTTGTAAATTTGGATTTCTTTTTCTATCTTCATGTCCACAATGGAAGAAAAAAGACAAAATTAATTGCATGAGGTTCACTAACCGTATGAATTCATTTAATAAGATCTTGGCCATAATTCATTGTTTAAATTAATATTGTTAGAATTATCCTTGACTGAATGACGAAGAAAGGGTTAAGGAAATTGTAACAAAGTGAGTGGATGTCTTCAGTGGGAAAAAAATAGTGGACTACAAACTTGTGCAATTTCTATCATTTTAGTCATAATCGGATTAGAATTCCTAAGGTAGGTGAATGATAGACTGATTCTAATTTCTAGTTCACAAAAAAAAAAAAACACAACAGTTTACTGCTTTCTTTGTCCTGTCAATAATTTTCCAACCCTTCAAGATGTGCCTGAAGGATGCAGTACTCGGTGATTTTGTGATTATACTTGTACACAAGTGAAATTTTGGGTTGGTCGCCGACTTTTTCCTATGAGCCAAAAAGAAAGTTAAAAATGGTTCAGATTTTGAAACTGATTTTGATGCCTTTCAACAAAATCTAAGGGGCACTGTCTCTGAAATTTACAGGCCCGGCGGACCGGCACCAAAGGATGTTTTGCCAGTCCTCCTTAAAAATTACAGGTCTCGGGCCGACGGACTGGCGTTAATGTCGAACCCTGTATGTATTAAAGAGTCAACCCTACCAACAACTTAGCGAGCACGCTACATTTTATGGTGACAGAGAGGTGGAATCTAATTTAATATTCAGATTCAGCGATACGAACAGAGTTTCCGAGAAGACTGGTGGTGAAAGCTTACAGACCTACAGTAGAAGAGGACTTACGGAGTTGACAGATCTACAAAGATAGTTCCACTACAGACTTACAGCTTTAACAGTAGAAGAAGGCTAACAGAGCTGACAGATTATAGAGATTGTTGATTGTTGATTGACAGAGTGGCAGTATTACAGCTTCAAGATGACAGAACCTGTTCAAGTAGACACTGAGATTTCATCCCACCCCGGAACTTCACAGAGTAGACAGAGTGTACACCAGGATCAGCTGGATGCAGTTACAGAATGCAGAGGATGCAGGTTGAGTAACAGCGCAGATCCAGATCAAGCAACTACGTCCAGCCAACAGGGTGACAGAATTGACCAACTTATATCAGTGATGACTAGGCTTATACAACTTCTGACAGATAGAGAGACGCGACAAGTAGACCGGAGCAATGGCTTCTTCGAGCAGACCGAGCAGGGGAATGAGACAGATGCCAGATTACGAGATGCAGATGCTTCAGATCAGACCGGTGGCGACAACTCATCATCCCCTACCCAGAGACAAGGATGTACCAAAGAAGATGGCATTACAAGAGGGACCTTTGGGCCAATATACCACCACCCTGGCACAGGTGCTGACAGATACAAGTTCCATCGAGGCCCTTTTGACAGGAATCAGAGCAACAGCCAAACTGAGGTTTATCAAGTTCCTACAGACTACCACCATCATCAAAGACATTATAGACCCCCACAAGACAGGAGCAGGTATGCAAACAGAAGCACATGCTACCCTTTACCAAAGATGCAACCCTTTACCGGAGAGAATGACTGGTCAACTTGGATCGCCCAGTTTGAGGCCATCGCAAGGAGAAGCGGGCTGACTGAAAATGAGATGATGGATCAGCTACTGCCCAGATTAGAGGGACAAGCAGCACAGTTCGTGTTTACACAACTTTCCCCTATGGTTCTAAAGAATTACCAATTGCTGAAAGAAGAGATGGATAGCAGATTCAAAGCAATTGAGACATGTCGTTCCTTCGCAGCAAAGTTTAGCAGATGGTCACAACAGCAAGACGAGACTTTAGAAGAGTATGCGGCAGACCTGAGGCAGTTGTACAACAAAGCACATAGTTACCCCAACAGGAGGGCGAGAGATGAGGACCTTGTGCGGAGATTCCTAGATGGAATTTTGGATGAAGAGTTGAGCTTCGAGATAGAATTTCACAAGGAACCAACCACCCTAGATGAGGCGGTCGTCTACGCAGTCCACTACCAACAAATTAAAGGTGTTTCACAAAGAGATAGGAAGAGCCATTTTCCAACCCGTAGAGTTGCGAATGATCCCGAACCACACAATCAAGAGCCAGAACAGCCTGTAACAGCTACTTCAACGACAAATCACCTAGACAATGAAGAGCAGAAGAGCCAGCTAAGGGAGATAATGAGGATGCTGAATCAGACAGGGGAACAGTTTCGAGACAGAAAACAGAAGAAAAGCAGAGAGTGCTATAATTGTCATGGAGAGGGACATTTTGCGAGGAACTGTCCTTTGAGCAAGCCAGATCGAGACGGATGGGATGGAGGGACAAGACACCAGGTCAGAAGAGAAGGTCAGAGTGAGCCTTTAAACTGGAGTGGGTCAAGCCAGATGGCCGTGGCAAGATCCCAGTAAGCCGAGAAAAGGGCCAGCAAAGAAGTGGTTGCTACCTGGCACAGAGTCCTGGAGAGAGAGACTGCATACAAATTGCGGAGAGAATTGGTACGAGAAAAGAAGCAATCACAGGTTTAGGAGTCAACCCCCCTGAAGGTCTACCCAATTCCACAGATGGTGCTACAGTCAGCATGAGAGGAGTCACCGAATCCGAGCGAGGTTCATCAAGACAACAGGGAGAGAGTCCCGGTCCACCTCGAGAACCGAAAACAGATAGAACAAGTCCGGTCAACCGATCCAGAGAGCAGGGTGACTGTGAAGGACCAAGCAATTGGGTGGTAGCTGACCATGACAAGCAGGATCTCCATGAAGGGGCTGACATTCCATTACGATCCCAGAGGCCAGACAGAATTTAGCTTGAAACTAGTTTTGCTAGTTCCAGGCCTCTATCTCCTTTTGTTGAGAGAAAAAGAGAAATAATTTAGCTGTGTCAAAACAGAGAAACTTGATGTTATTTGATTTTTTTGCTTGATTTATTTATTAGGTATTTATGTATTGGTAGAATACAGAGAGAAAGAAATTTAACAGAAATTACAGAATTAACCTTGAAGATGGAGAATAACGCAGTTAGAGAGACAGGTCGAAGAAGGTGCACAGACCGGTTGCAGAAGGAGCAGAATGTAAAGATGGTGAGGAGAAGATACAGTGCTGAATGAAGTAGATTGGAGGAAGTCAGAGAGTAGAAGAAAGAAGACGTTTGGGCAGTACAGAAGGAATTCAAGGCAAAGATTATGAGCAGTTTAGATGGTAAAGAGATGGCATAGGAGAGAGAAGAGAGATGGTAGAGAATTGAGAATGTATGTTATTTGTCTGACAAGGAGATGCCAATATCGTTTTACAGCACTATATAAACACCATTCCCGAAACATTTCACAGCACCTGTTATCAGCACGAGCGATGAAAAAGGTATCCGGTACTGTTATTGGAGTCAGATAGACCAGACAAGATTAGAGAACCAAACTGTACGGTGTAGACAAAAGTGATCTGTATGGTGTAGTCACAGGTTGGCAGGAGAGGTATAATGAAGAGCTAGGGCATTTTGTGGCTGAACACAAGAGAGGCAGACGACACGAGAAGAGCCATGGAGTACCTTTGGCAGGTTGAGAGTTGCAGTGGATGGTCAAGAGGACCGGAGATGAAGAGCTACTCAAGATGGCCTGCGTGGAAGGTTAGGGGCTAGGTGTCTAAGCCAGGAGGTGTCCAGCATAAGATGGAGCTACTGCCAGAATCTAGTTGTTCCTGTGAAGGAAGAACAAACTAATCCATAAATGATGTTGGGTGTCCGACAAGGGCATAGAAGTTGATAACTTACCATTCTGATGGATCTGCATCAGACGATCCAAATTTGACTTGGTGCTGATGCTATACTTATGACAGTTAGTCTAACTTGTCAACCGTTACTCAGCTAACAGCAACATCAATGGTGACAGAAAATTTGGTGCAACGTCAAACTGCACCAACCGACGATTACCGAGACGTTACGAGGGGCATTATTTATGTTTATTGGCGCTTTGGGTCTCTCGTCTATATGACGGGTCCGCACACATCAATCCAGGTCCAGTGCTGTGCGGATAAGTCGCTCACTATGAAGGCGGTAGTGAGTCCACAAATTTCTAATTTCGATCCACTATCCCAGATGAGTTATTTGTGGGTACAGATGATACAGAACAAGCGACAGACTATGCGAGATGGACGATGACGATATGAACTTAATTCGAAGATGTTACCGTTATTAAAATATATTCAGTGACACTTAAGGTTTAATTTAAGAAAGTGCTAATTAAGGAAAATGAACAGTGCTAAGTTTTAATTAAATGAAAGTGTTTGGACGTTCTCCGTTTGTTAACACCGTGAATTTGGACGCTAATTCATCAAGTGTATTGTGTTAATTTTTCATGCATTGGTGTAAGCAGGAGCTTTAACACTTTAAGAGGGGGGTAATGTAGGGGCCAGGGTAATGGCCTGACAGCTTTTCTCAGTGATTTTAGCGATTTAAGCATTTTTCCTTTTACAAGAGTGTTTTAAAACTGTAGTTTGTGCCTTAGACTATAATACTGCGAGGAGTCGAGTATTATTTCTAACGCAAAAGCTGTTTATCTATTGATTTTTCCCTGCAATGATAGTTGCTGACATTGACCTACTTTTGAGAACTGGTCCACTTCACTTATGATCGAGTTTTACACAGTAGTGCATTAGGGATGCGAGTTACGAGTATTCTAGCTCAATTCCTTAACATACATACTGTTGAAAGATGTAGGATTTACCTTCTGACAGCGGGATTAGTCCAAGAAATCATTGATTTTCCTCGATCATAACTCACATTTTTACTAGTGGCCGCCATTTTGAATGTTATTTACAGGGAATTGTGGGAGCTGTCAAAGTTGTCAGTCGGCGTTCTTTTTGTAAACAAAGCCTAGAGCATTGACTTTTTTTGGCGATTTAGGGCATAAATAACCTTTTATTTTGTATTTCAATGTGCATATAAGCTATTTAGGGAATTTTCCTGGTTAAATCTGCAGTTTTCGAGTGAACTTTCATTCATGTTTCATGAGTTTGAGCAGTATTTTTATCAGTCGGGTGACACCGTAAAAACGCGCATAGAAACGTTGCGCACTGCGCAATGTTTCCATGCGCGGTTTGACCGCGCAAGACATCCTGCGCGTTTTACTATATAAATCGCGCATTATTTTGATGCGCACCGCGCATGTAAAGTGTGCGCGCTGGATTTAGTATAAATACCCTTGAAATCCAGTATTCTGGATCTCCCGAACTTAAGAATTTTAAAGCTGACTCCACGTCAGGCATTTTGAGGAATTGTTTGTTAAAGTAAACGACTTAAAATTATTAATTTGAACTTATTTGGAGAATTGGAGTCATAATTAAAGATTTGGATTTTTTTTACTTTGTCTACGAGTTTTATTTAGTTTCAAAAGGTACTTTCCCGGGAGATCGCCTTAGTTTATGTATTAAAGAGTCAACCCTACCAACAACTTTAGCGAGCACGCTACAACGTCAAAACCGGGTCTTGTTCGGGAAAGGGTGAGGCAGCCAAAAATTAGATTGAATTTAGAGGTTTCAAAATGGACATGTTCAAATGTATGGTGCTCTTTTGGGTCAATGTTTTGAAAGCCTATTTCCTCACGAACCAGAAATGTAATGTTAATAATCGATCACTTGAAAGTTTGAATTATTTTTTTTGTTTTAAATTCCTATTTTATATGTTGTAAAATCTTGTTTTTATCGGAAGCAATGACACGGAAATGATATGCGCACAACGAAGCGCAGAAAATATTTACACAAAGGGAGAAAATGTTGGTTATCGGCATGTTCTTCTTTTGTCTCAATATTTTCCAAAACCTGTTCATATATGATCGTGAAAATCATGTCTTGTTCGGGGAAGGGTTGAAATAATGTAACAAATATTTATATAACTGTTGTTGGGTAGAAATTGAAGAACTAGATTGATTGGTAGAATAATTTCATCCTTTGTAAAACTTCAAAGGGGTGTAACTATTGTATTAAATGTCCGATTTTAAAAACGTAAGCAGTTTTGAGTTCCTCTCATTCAGACCTTGAAAATGATATATAATTTGTTGAAGTTCTTTGAAAAATAAACAATAACATAATTCGGCAGAATTATCTCCCCTTTGTAAAAATCTGAATAAGCATTATTCCATAACGCAATGTCCGATTTTCACAGTTCAAACAGTTTTATGTTTCTCTCAATATTCTCTGCAAGCTGGTAAATATTTTGTAGGGGCTAGAATACTTTTGGAAAAAAGTGTGACCACCCTACAAACAGCTTTCTCATTTTGTTGTTGTTGTCAACCTCTTCGTTACCTCGTCATTAACTGACTGCATTTGTCTAAATATGAGCTAACTTTCTCACTATATCAGCTGTTTAAAGCATACAGGAATGAAGGAAATGATGTCCAGTTAATCTTCAGGAAAACGGGGGAATCCTAAATCCTCTCAAGACTGAGTGCTTTCGATAATTCCATGCATGGGATAACAATAGACAAAAAGCCTGGCAATCTCAATTTGTTATTTCTCATGTATTAATCATAAAGTGACGGAAGCTTTCAAAGATTGTAAAGGGATTAATACAGCGGAGCCGTTTATTAGGGCCTCAGGAGTCAGAACCGTCCTAAGTGGTGGATCCTTGCTTCCATAGAAGGTTTTGGGGTTAAAACAAACGTCCTTCTGTTGCCTGATTAATTCATCTACAGGCGGAAAATCAGTAAAAATTGTGTTATATATATAAGGAAAATGAGAACCCCCTCTTTGACTCTTTCGAACCCTACTTCACAGAAATCCTGGATCAGCACCAGGGCCTACACTGATTTTCTATCCCAGTAAAGAAAATATCAGGAGAAACAAGTACCTGGTGTGGGACTGGAACAGTTCAACCCATGTTCCACGATTGGGGCGGATCCAGCATTTCTGTAAGGGGGGGGTCATTTTCCTAGAATTACACAATTTTGAATTTTTGTATGAGAAAGAAATAATGAAGAGGGGATTCATTTGAACCCAGGGGTCTTGCTACCAATTTTTGTTTGGGGCCAGTGAAATTGGGAAAAATAGCGACATTTAAACCTAAATTGGGAAATACTATAACAAGTTTGTATTCATACTCTCACTCAGTTTCAGCTGCAAATAAGACTTTAGTGGTGTAAAATGCATTTGTACATACTCTTGTTTGAGAATCTACTCTAAAACTGTCTTCAAAATGTTTGTAAATGAAGATGAGGTCATGAGGTCATGGGGCATTCTAGGTCCTCATTGGGAATGTTCACCAGAGAATTGGGAAAAAAAGATACTTTTTGCCATTGGCAATGGGGCCCAATAACGGCCCAAATTTTGGCAAGCGAGACCCCTGAAAGGGCAGCTCAATGGACATGTGACAACTACAGTAGACAGGCAAGTGTCACGGAAATGCTTACCCAGCTGGGTTGGCGTTCTCTAGAACAGAGGAGAAATGACTGAAAAACGAACCCCTGCATAGACTTGAGACTTCACAAATGTGCAGGCTAATCACATGGAATTCTACCTGTCAAAGCAATTGCAATCTTACGGGATCAGAGTTTACCCTTTCCCAAACGACAAAATTTTAGGGTGGTCAAATTCAAAAACTGCCACAAATGACAAAAATGGAACATATTAAAGATAGAATTTGTGTAAACTATGGCATAGAAAACATTGAGACAAAAGGAGAAACTGCTGGTTATCAGCAGTTTCTTCTTTAGTCTCAATGTTTTCGCAAGCCATTTCTATTAGGGACGTCAAAACCAGGTCTTGTTTGGGAAAGGGTTAATCTAAATTGGTTCTGTACAGAATTATTATGAATACAGTGTATTAGGTCATTTTATATCTTTTTAGAGGTGTCCATTTTTCTGGGAGCAATGGCACAGTACGGTTTAGACCAAGACTTCCAGAGGATGATTATCCATGATCCCAGGAAACAACTGTCTCCCACGATCGCAAGAAAACCACAAATATCGGGATCTGTGTATCGAGCAGGTAAAATACTTTATTAACCCTGTCCCAAAAAGGTAAATTTTAGAGACAGCTTTAATTCTAAAGCTGCTGAAGCTAGAAGACGGAAATGAAGGACTGACGTTTTGGCCACGGACATTTTGGCCAGCATTATTGGAAAAACAGATGTTTGGCCAAACTCAATTTATTTAGCCTTATCATAGATTATACATTAAATAGATTTAGTTTTGATTGATTTTGTAGGTAATCATAATCAATCAATTGAATTTGTTAAAGATTACATATATTTAGCAAATATTCTACGATAACTGTAATATAAGTTAACTTTGGCTAAAACATCTGTTTTCCTATAAGGCTGGCCAAAACGTCTGTGGCCGAAACGTTCTGGCCAAAAAATCTGTGGCCAAAACATCCTACATTTTGCGAAATTAGGGTTGCCAATAAAGAAGGAATTGGTATAAATTTTAGCACAAAAAAATATTGAGGCAAAAGGAAAAATATTTTCCCAAGCCCTTTCTGTTTCGGAATATTAAAACCAGATATTGTTTGGGTAGGGGTTAAAGCAACAATTTACACTTTCCTAGGTACAGTTTGTTACCCTTTCCCAAACCATACCAGTTTTTGATGTCTTATAAGATTTATTGACATTTAGACAGAGGAAGGAAATGCAAGTGACCAACATGTCCCTTGCGCTTTATTTTAAAGAGCACTAACTCAATTTTAGTTACATCAATTTTATAGTTTGCAGCTGCTGCTGCTTTCAAATTGGAACTTTTCCAATTCAAAATCCACTGCAGACATCAAAATGGACGCTGATAAAGGCAGGATGTTAAATATAGCACAGAAAACATTGAGACAAAAGGAGAAACTGCTGGTTATCAGCAGTTTCTTCTTTTATCTCAATGTTTTCCCAAGCCATTTCTATGAGGGACATCAAAACCAGGTCTTGTTTGGGATAGGGTCAACTTCAATCAAATGGAAATTATGTGTTTGAGGAGTTGCCAGCAAGAATCTTAACTACCCTCATTTTGTCGTTTGGGAATGGACTAACTAATCAATGGCTTGAATGGACAGCTTCCTAGCTTCTACAGGTTATCATAAAAGGAGCTTTGATGTATTGCTTTGAACGCTTTAACCGTGTGATAAGGAAGAACATCAGATAAGTTCTCATCTGAAAGAGATGCTTGCGCTGGGTATTGTTTGCTTGCTTAATATTGAATTTTAACAAGACCATTGCCAATTTTACTTAAAATTGAGGTGTTTAAAATTACAGTCCATCATTAACTACAAAAGACTTCATGCATCTTCGGGTGTCATCAGTGATAATGGAAATTTCTAGACATCATCTATGGCAACGAGAGTTAACGAGTTACAGTCATGCTCATCAAATTTTGTTGCCACAAATGACGACCAACTTGCATGAAGCAGGGTTCTCCGCAGAATATTTTGAAGCCATAGTGGCATTAGTAAACCTTGCAACACATTGTGTTCATGCAAATGATTGTGAATAAAAGCATAATGGGAAAAGAAGAAATTGCTCAATTTGAGCAATTGCTTCTTTTCTCATTATGTTTTTATACAGATTTAGTACTTTTTTAGTCCAAAAGAATGCCCCATTTACCAGTTTTTGACATGAAATACCTCTAAATGTCTCTCTTTGGTGACCATTGTGAAGAAATTAAGCTGTGGCTGCTGTGGGGTACTTTTGAAGCTGTAGGGGCATTATGCTGATTTCCATGAAGCTGTAATGGGGCCAATACAGCTTATTGGGCTTGGGAGAACACTGTGAAGTGTCTAGTATCTAATGATGGATGTAATACCTTAACCCTTTCACAAAGATTAGATTTTGACATCTCTAATTGAAAATGCTTGGGATAACTTTGAAACAAAAGAAGAAACTGATGACAAACAGCAGTTTCTCCTTTTGTCTTAATATTTTCTATGCCATATTTTACACAAATGCTTTTTAATAACATCCATTTTGTCATTTGTGGCAGTTTTTGAAGTGGATTACCCTAAAATTTTGTCGTTCGGAAAAGGGTTAAGACTGGAAATGGTTGTCTGTTTCTGATTTTGTCCCAGTTATGTAAGTCTATTGCCTGCACATACTTTCCTTCCCTCTAGGTCCGGCACCTTATAGAAGCTACGAGGATAGACAACAAGAGGACCTTCCCCCACCCCCACCCAGTCAGTCATACCTGGACAATTATCCCGTGCCACCCCCTCCCCCGGACCCCAAGGAGAATATATACCACGAGATCACGGACGACTTTCCCCCGCCTCCACCCACTGAAGCCCCGCCCGCCGAGGTGTATCGCTCGCCTGAACCTGTGCATGTGCGATCTTCATCAGGTAACTCGTTCAGCTTGGCTTTTTGTCGTTTCCTTAACCCTTTCCCAAACAAGACCTAGTTTTGACATATTTAATAGAAAACACTTGGGAAAACATTGAGACTAAAGAAGATACTGCTGATAACCAACAGTCTCCTTTTGCCACAATATTTTCTTGGCTATGATGTACCAGTACACAAATTTCCTAATTGCCAAGACTTGTTTTGTCATTTGCAGCAGTTTTTGAATGGCATCAACCTTAAATTTTGTCGTTTGGTAAAAGGTCAATGGCAAAAGTTTAGGTTGGTCAAATTCAAAAGCTGATACAGATCACAAAAAGGATGTTGATAACAATTGTACTTGTGTGCAATGTGGCATAGAAAATATTGAGGCAAAAGGAGAAAATGCTGATTATCAGCATTTTCTTCTTTTGTCACAATTTTTTTCCCAATCAGTTTCTTAAAGGGACATCAAAACCAGGTCTTGCTGGGGAAATGGGTAATTCGGTTAACCATTTCCTTTGCATTGACACCTTTTGAAGCCTCCAGAAAAAAAAAGTTGAAGAAAACATGGGAGATGGAAGAAATTGTTACAAGTAATTTCTTCATTTTTTACAATGTTTTCTACAAAGAAGTAGTAAAGTTTGAATATTTCATCAAATGAAAATGTGGTCTGCAACTGCTTTCTACTTGGACCAGGTTATTACATGATAGCTACCCACACCCACTTCAACCCAACAATTCTTGGTTTTGTTATTCCTGTCAGAAAAGGCTTGGGAAAACAATAAGACAAGATAAAGAAAATGAAGGTATTCTGTTGTCATTGCTTAAACTTTTACCCAATAGCAAAATTTTTAAAGCTGTTGGATGTAGTCAACAAAATGGTCATTTATAAAAATTGGATTTGATTCAAATTAATGTAGGAAACTATTGAGGCAAAAGGATAACATGCTGGCTATTAGCATTTTCTGTTTTGTCTCAATGTTTTCAATAGCCTTTTTTGATAGGGATATCAAGACCATGCCTAGTTAACTCTTGCTTTGGAAAGGTTTAAATATCAAACTAGAGCAGATATGTATAATGTAATGTAAACATGTTAACCCATTACCAAACGACAAAATTTTAAGGCAATCCAAATTGAAAGATTCTGCAGACGACATTCAAGTGAATGGAGTTTTTAATGTTTAGGTCTTTTTGGATGGATAACATTGTGGAAAATGAAGAATTTGCTTGTTACAAGCAATTTCTTCATTTTCCACAATGTTTTCCAAAGCCATTTTCTTGTGGAGAGTCAAAAAAAAGTGTGGTAATGGGTTAAGTAATCATTGCATAGACCACTTCAAACTACTTTTATACTGCTCATTATGCTTATTGCACCTTACTCTATAGCTAAGAGTCATTTACTCCTTGCTTGCTTAATATTACAGAATTAATTTAATATTTTTTCCTCACAAAAAAGCAACATTTTTTTCTGCCTCTGGAATCGGTTGCAGACAGAAGGGTGATTTCAAAAAAAAAAGAGGATAAAGTGTGACATTGGGTGTCAAAAATTAAAATTATTATTTGCTGACGTTTTCTCTAGAAATGTTTTGCTAATATGTCAAAATTTCAGAAAATATACATGGGAAGGTGAAGGACAAGGACTATTTCCTTTTTAATTTTGAATTTGTTCAAATCCATTGACTCATTTTTTAAGGATATCTGATTTTTTCTAGACATCTTAAAGCTTGGAAAAGTTATATAATTGAAAGATTATTTGTCTTTTAAGTTTAAAGCATACGTAAAGCTACAATCTGATATAAAAATTTGCTACTTCTGCGAGATGTATCAAATTTTATGACAATTTGAAGTAGAATTTGGTCTGGTTTTTCATTTATCACTAATTAAAGTTTCTGTAAAAGATGCAATATGTTAGGAAAATAGCTGTAGTTCTATCTGATGTGACAATGGACACATAGCTATAGATAAGCCAAAAGCTGGTTTTCTACAAGAAGCCACAAGTAGTTTACATGGCATCAAAGAAACTGGAAAGTCTGTTTCACTGGGGACAAAAATATGAACAAAATTGTCTTAAGCCTTCTTCTTTTTAGAAGCTGATTAAATGTACATAAATTTTGTATGTATCATTGACAAGGCCTTGTAGATTAATAAATTCTGGTATATTTCCATGGTCTGAAACAACCAACTGGCACATATTTCTAAGCTACACCTACATTTCAAAAGTTAAGATACCGAAATAAATGGTAGAAGAATTCAATTTGATTCTTGTTTAGTTTGAATGTAAAGAATATTGTCCAAAGACTCAATTAAAGGTGTATACAAATTGAAATAGAAAAAGATTCTGAAAAAAGTCACCAGATACTAAATGCAGCTGAAACCGTTTCACTGGGGACATAAAATTGTTAGGCTCAGGATAAATGAAACTAGTTTGTTATTGTTCATAGTTCATTTTTGTATAATTTCAAACATGGCAATTACTTTTTAGATTTAATATCAATATATAAGTACAATTTTGCTGTCAGAAATGTAGAAAATGATGTCTTTGATATTTTACCTACACCATAGGGATATCAAGAAAAAATTATTAGGACATATTAGAAAATAACCTATTTTTACAACAAGTAATCAGAAGTAACCAGGCAACATCCTAAACTTAAGATATTTTAACATTTAGACTGATATAGTGTCATGCTGCAAAATTGCGTTTCACTGGGGACATTTGTTTTCGGATGACAGATACCAAATGCACATCCTCCTCTCATTTATTCTTTTGCTGGTGATCTCTTTGGCACAAACTCTCTTGGAAAATATATGAGACTGCACATTTGAAAAAGATGGGGAAAAATTATAAGCACCCAAACACAAAATGTTTCACTGGGGACAATTTGGGGTACCTACAGATATAGCTCTAGCAGATCAAAGTGTAAGGACATGCAACAATAGTTTTATGCTTATTTTAATCTTATAATATCAAAATCAAATTAACTTAATTAACAGGTTGCAATTCTACAGAAATCAAATGAGACCAAAATAAATTGAGAATCAAGTAAATTTTGACTAAATTTTCGTCAGCATGTTGTTTGTTATAAACCCAGAATGTATAGTCTAAATAAGGTAATATGCATCTGAAACCTTTAAGAAGATAAAGATTTTAAGTCAAAGTTTTGTTTAAATACTAAGATTCCATCACCAAATACCTACACTTTATGTAATAACAGTCCTAATAATGATGTTATCAGAAAATGTCACACAAAAATCGTTTCACTAGGGACAATTTTAGCATCATTTTTTGTCATAAATTTTTTATTTATCAAGATATGTTCATGAAATTTTGTAGATATCTTAACACTAAGACAACACTTATTTAAGGACAAAAAGTTCACCAAAAGCTTTTAAAATATTTTCTGTAGCTCACTTTGAAAAAAAATCCTCTTTATTTTTGAAATCACCCAGAAAACTTTTAAAGAAAGAAATATTAGTTAACAGCCAAAAAGTCCTTTATTTGAAAGGTTATCAAAATTTTAATTATTTGGGCACAAGTCAAAAGGTTGCAATGATATGAACCCTTTCCCAAACAAGACCTGGTTTTGAGGTCTTTAATAGAATATGCTTGGAAAAATATCGAGGCAAAAGAAGAAACTGCTGATAACCAGCAGTTTCTCCTTTTGTCTCAATATTTTTAGTGCCATATTTTACACAAATTCTGTCTTTAATAACATCCATTTTGTCATTTGTGGCAGTTTTTGAAGTGGAACACCCTAAAATTTTGTCGTTTGGGAAAGGGTTAATCCCTTTTCAACACAGTTTTGCTTTCCCATTCATATACAGCATAATTTAAGGATGGTTGAATTTAAAAGGCTCAAAGTGGATGCTTAAAGAAGATGAAATGGATGTTGACAAGGATTTAGTATTTGTGTACCAAATAGCACAAGAATTATTGAGAAAAAGGAGAAAATGCTCATTATCATCAGTTTAATTCTACTTTAGCCTCAATGTTTTACCAAGCTTTTTCTGGTAGAGACATCAAAACACAGTCATGTGTTATGGAAAAGGTTCTATCATTTGCTCACAAATATAATAATATGTTTGTAAACTGCAGCTTATTTGGTTGCATGAGTGGGAATGTGCTGTAATAGACTAATTTGCATTATGTTAAAGTGCTTTCATTATTGAATTAATTGCTGAGACTATTTTCCTTTTCCCAAATGGCAGAAATTTGGACTGTTGCAAATTGAAACTGGTGGAGATGACAGAATGAATACTGATAAAGTTTGGATTTAGGAGTTTAGCTTTATATATAGCAGCTGCACAGAAAGCATTTGAGTCCGGAGGAGAAAATGCTGCATTTTCTTTTTAGCCTCAATGTTTTTCCAAGCCTTTTCCTTTTTGGATGTCAAAACCAGTTCATGTTTGGGAAAGGATTAAACTGTAGTTATGAGGAATGTAAGCCATTCCCAGACAATAACACCTTTTGACGCCCAACATCATAATATAAGATTAAGGAAAACATTGTGGAAATGAAGGAATTGCTTGTGACAAGCAATTTCTTAATTTCCTAAAAGGTTTTCTGGGCAAAAAGACAAAAAATGTAAAATTTCATCCCCTTTGAGTTGCTGTCTTCAACATCTATAAATATGGACAAGTCTAGATTTTTTTGCCATCTGGTAATGTGTTAAAGAAAGACATTGATTTATTCTGTTTGACAGGTTTTAATCAGACATCATATGGGGGCCCAGGTGGACAGTCCTATGAAACGAGACATGAGAGTCATACATTGGTACAACCCTCTGGCAGATATGAACGAGAAGTCAAACAGGCTACATATAGTATACAAAGTTCTGACAGTAAGTTTTGCTCGATTGTTTTAGCTCAATTGAGAATAAAGTACTCAAGGTGAGCTATTGTGGTCGCTCATCCTCTATTTGTCTGTCTGTCCGTCAACAATTTCCTCAAAAATCTTCTTCACCTTAACCAATGGCAATACTTTGACCAAACTTTGCAGGAATGTTCTTTGGATGACCCTTCTCAAAACTTTTTGGCAAACTTTTTATTCCTCAAAAATTGTTTGCTCTTCAGGGTAGGGCTAATCCGATTTAGAGAAATCATTACAATATTCTTTTAAACATCAACTGTTAGGCCAATTTGAATCAAACATGGCAGGAGTGTTCCTCGAGTGACTTTCTTTGAGACATGTCCATAAATATTTCATCAGTCAAAAATTTTGTGTGTGGCAGGGCAGGATTTATCTGACATACAAAAATTGTAAGATAACTCTTCAAAAATCTTCTCCTCATTAACCATAAGGCCAATTTTGACTAAACTAGGCAGGACTGTTCCTTGGGTGGCCCTTAACAAAAGCTATTTGTCAATTTTTGATTGGCCTAAAAATGTGGGCATGGCAGGGCGGGGCTTATACAACTTTAACAATTATATTATCTGTAGCTCTGTAATTTCATGTTAAAAAAAGAAATTGATTGTTGGTAGATACTGTTGCTATTCAACAAAAACCTAGTAACTGCAGCTGAAAACAAGCTGTAGATAAGATGTTGTGTTGAAAAGCGGAGATATTTCCTTACATTTTGTTTTATGCTCTTACAGGCAGTGGTAGATCGTCCCCGTATGGCAGCAGCAGCCATTATGGTAATCTCAATACCTACAGCACAAGTAAC
The DNA here is from genome assembly GCA_963680895.1 of Fragum sueziense. Lineage (NCBI taxonomy): Eukaryota > Metazoa > Mollusca > Bivalvia > Cardiida > Cardiidae > Fragum > Fragum sueziense. The sequence continues at coordinate 35,028,559 of OY804604.1, read as the reverse complement.
ATGATCAACAATCCCCCACCCCCACCCACTCAGCCATATTTATCATCATCAGAAGCACAACCCTACAGTACAACAAGCCTGTATGACACTTCTGGACAATATGGATCACCAAACTCTGCGAGACAATACCAGGATTCTCATGTAACATATGCGCAGATACAGTCAAAACAGGAACCATCTGGTGGGGTGACTTACGCCCAAATTGCGCCAAAATCTGACAGACCGGTTCCTGGTCCACAGGTGCCAATACAAATAAAGGTATCAGATTCAAGGAGAGGGGAACCGGAGCCCAGTGGACAAGTGCAATATCAGGCTTCTAGTCTATCTAAAACAGGGAACCAGTATTCAAAATATTCTCCTGGACAACAGTATTCAACATCCTCCACAGGAAAACAATACTCGGCTTCTCCGTTAGATCAGCAATATGGGGCATCTGGACCAGGGCCACAATATGCAGGGTCAAATCCAGGGCCACAATATTCATCAAATGGCCCTGGAAATCAATATTCATCAAATCCAGGGCCTCACTATCCAACAAGTCAAGGATCAAGGTATTCTGGAGGTCAAATGTCACAATATTCGTCATCAGGCCCTGGACAACAGTATTCTTCAAATCCAGGACCTCAATATTCGACAGGACCCAATTATTCTGGAGCGCAATATGCTGGATCGAGTCCAGGGCCACAATATGCTTCTTCTGGTCCAGGGCCACAATATGCTGGGTCCAATCCAGGGCCCCAATATGCTGGGTCAAATCCAGGGCCACAATATTCTGGTTCCCCATCTACTATGTACTCACAGTCCAAGCCAGCTTATGGAACCAGTGATAACAAACCGTCTAATTCTAAAGAGGAAGAAGTTGATGCTCTAACCCAAATGTTGATGCAAGGTCTGGAGGGGACAAAAGAAGCTGATTTCTATGGTTAGTATTTGTCTAGTAAATTACTGTTCTAAAGGGCTAAAAAAACTTTTTAATTGACATTTCAGAAAATAATCAGGGTTGAAGAGCTCGAGTTCATTGAGTTGTCTTGAGGAATTGTTAGTTCTTTCACCCAAAGGCAAAAACAGTAGAAACCAAAAGAAATTTTGTCTTTTCTTGCTGTGTTTTCACTGTATCCTAGATTTGGGATTCGAAAAAAGAATATTTTTTTAACCTTTAAAAAACTGGATTAGAGTCCCAGATTTTTGTCATAAATATTTGAGGAATGAGGTAAGTCAAACAAAAGGATATACTAATCAAATGTTTATCGCATCGAAAACTTAACTTTTTAGAAAAATGGCCATTTCGGGTGCATTTGTGTTTCACATACAGTAACACATCTTGTTATTACCTCTTTTTTCAGGTATTTGTACTAAATGTGGTAAGAAAGTGGTTGGAGAGACAAATGGATGTACAGCCATGGACCAAGTCTACCATATTGCCTGTTTTATTTGTGTTGGATGTGGTAAGATATTTAGATTAAGTTTATTAATTTTAAATTAAGTTCATTAATTTTCCTACAAATCTCAGGAAAAGTTTCTAAATGTGGTAAAAAAGTTGTCAGTGAGACAAATGGATGCACAGCCATTGACCAAGTCTACCATATTGCCTGTTTTATATGTGTCGGATGTGGTGAGATATCATGATTTATTCTAATATCAAATTCATTAATTCTTTCCCAAGCAAGACCAGCCCTGTGTTCAGTAAGACAAAACGTTAGCTAACTTCGGCCATTTCATTAGGAATACTCCGTCTATTCTGTGAAATTTGGGTCAAAGAAGTTGCGAATGTTGTCAACGTTAGCTAACAATTTGTCTACTGAACGCAGGGCTGGTTTTGACATTCCAGGTGGAAAGGCTTGGGAAACATTGAGACAAAAGAATGAAATGCTGATAATCAGCCTTTCTTCCTTTTGTCTCAATATTTTCTCTCCTACATTGAGTACAAATTCTAAATTTGTCATCATCAAATTTGTCGTCTGAAGCAGCTTTCACATTTGACCACCCTTAAGTTTTGTTGTTTTGGAATGGGTTAAGAGACAGACGGATGTACAGCCATGGACAAAGTGTACCATATTGCCTGTTTTATTTGTGTCAGATGTGGTAAGATATCTTACCTTAATTTTAAATCAAATTCATTAATTTTACGACAAAACGTTAGAAAAATCTGTAAATGTCTCGTATTTAATTTTTGTCCAGAGAATAACTAAAAAATTATAGGTGAAAAGATTTCGTTATTGAGAAGTGCAGTGCCCAGGAACTGTAACTCTACCTATCATATTTTTAGAGTTGCTGCCCTTAGTTTATTTTCATACCTAATTTTTAGGGAGCTGGGACTTTATGTCCGGAGAGCTAATGTCACAGCCTTGGTGTCGGCATCCAGTCCTGTCGGCGTCTGCGAAACGTCACATCTTCACTTTAACCTGGTCTAGTTCAGGCACTATTAGAGATATACAGCATTGATATTTCACATTTGGATACCTTTGCCAAGACCTTTCATTTGGGACCATGACCTTTGACCTTGTGACCTTGAGCTTGGAGTTTGACCTACAGTCAAACCTGTATTAAGAGACCGTCTTTGGGATTCACCAAAAAAGGTCACATATGACAGGTGGTCTCTTAATTGAGGGTCAGACAGAATTGGTAAAATTTTCAAAGTGTACATGTACGATCAATGTTTAGTATTTATTGCATGCTAAAATTAATTTACAAATGAATTTACTCTACATATATATTAAAACTAAATAAAATGATTGGAGCAACACACCCTATATAGTAAGAATATCCGTCAATCGATCTACATTAAGTTTTCTTTACAGTGCACTGACCGTCATGGTGAAAATCAGTATGTAAGCAGACCTTCAGACATGTCAAATAATGAATTGTCCTCGATCCAACATTTCCTATTTTGTTATTCCTACTGTTCAACATTAATTTTGAAGTTCTTCTTGATGAAAAGATCGGCCATTTCAAACAACCAAAACTGTAAATTGAATTCGAGAATTTGCCAAAAATTTCAACCTATCATTGTTTGTGCCTACTTGATTCGCGGATTCGTAGTTGCCAATACTCAAGGGATACTTAATCGAACGAATATTTCGGCCGTTTACAAGCCCATCCCTACTAAGAAAATTACAATCAAGTTCGACCCGGTGACATCATTTTTTACGATAACTTATTTCTCACGCTATTTGATTTTGAACACCAGTAACTTTCGTTTCCGTCTCAAGAATCCGATATTTTGAAATTACGACCCCGGGGAAAAGTCGCTAAAAACAGTTTCGACGGTTGATTTGGGCACAGTTTTTAAGGTCGCTTGTCAGGTAAGGCAGGGAGTCGTTTAATTCAGGGTCAAATTATAGCAAAATGCTTCGGGAGGAAAAAATACGGTCGCATATGACAGGAAGTCGCTAAATTCAGAGGGTCGCTAGGGCAGGTTTGACTGTACTTTTAAAAACTTTAATCTGGACTATTATATCTCATGCAATATTATTGATAAAGCCTTAATATTTAAGCCATGGATACCTCCTGCAGAGACCTTTTACATGGGTGAAAGTTTTCAGGCATATGCCTGAAGTTCAGGTTTTTGAGTATTCCAAAATGCCCCATTTTCTCGATTTTTACTATATAAATACAGACTTTTCCAGGTTTTCAGGTTTTTGAAAATTTTGTACTTTCACCCATGCTTTTATTTGTGACCTTGACCTTTGACCTTGTGACTGACCTTGGAGTTTGACCTACTTTTTAAAAAAAGGTTTTACCTGGAACTAATAAAGATAGAGCCTTGATATTTCACACATTGATACCTGCGGCCAAGGCCTTTCATTTTGGACTATGACCTTAGACCTCTTAACCTTAGAATTAAGCCCTTTTTAGCTGGACTTTTTGAAGAAAATGAGAGCTTATACTCATTACTGTCACCCGGGCGTTGGCGTCGGCGTTGCAACAAAGGTTAAAGTTTTTTCAAACATCAATAACTTCCATACTATCAAAGGGATTCAACCCAAACTTGGAATACCTATTCACCATCACACCCTATACCTTACTACAAGGGCCCATGACCCTGGCTCCACTATTTTTGGAGTTTAGCCCCCTTTATACTAAGCACTTAGAAAGTCGAGCGCGCTGTCTTCGGACAGCTCTTGTTGTGACAGGCTCTTGTGCAGGTGAGCTACGTTATCTGTGGACAACTCTTTTTGTGTGGGGCATAACTCAAACTATGCAAGGTAGATTCATGAAATTTCCTACGTAGTAGAACTCATTATGGAAAAGCACAGTGCACAAGAACCATTACTCTGCTGATCATATTTATGGAATTATTGACCTTTGTTGATTTTCATGTGTGATAAAATTCTACTGGACCGCTTCAACTGTTAGATGGCTACATCAAATGTAGGCATTTTAGGGGAACATATATGTTTTACAAACATCTCGTTATCAAAAAGTACAATAAAATCTTATTTCCATTTCAGGAAAATTGTTAAGGGGTGAATCATTTTATGCCATGGAAAGAAAGCCATTTTGTGAAAACTGTTATGTGGTAAGTTTACCCATCAAAAATATTTTACACATGCCTGCATTTTAAGGATCTACTGATGACAAAAAATTGTCTCCTGATAAAATATTATAAGATATTATAGTGAAGAAAAGGAGAAATTACTGGTTATCAGCATTTTCTTTTTTCTCTGAACATATTTCAAAGCTTCCTTGATGGCACATATTAAATTTGAGGGCACTTTTATTGGGGATGTGATTTGCAATTCCTTTTCTATACTGAATTAATCATCATGTTGGCTTCATGATTTGCTGTCTTGGAATTTTTATGCTCCCTGAAAAAATTTCGTGGGAGCATTATAGTCGCCATGCTGTCCATCCATGTGTGTGCGTCTGTCCGTGTGTCCGTCCGTCCACAGCCAGATCTCAGCAACCCTTGGGCCAAATTCAATGAAACTTCACATGTGAACTCCCTTGGATAATCCCTAGAGACCTTTTTTTCCGTGTCTTGATTTGAGGCTGCGTCATGGAAAAAGGGGCCTTAATGTAAAAATTAGTTTTTCTCTAATTTTTCTTCATCTAAAGGGCAGAATTTAATGAAATGTTGCACTTATCTGATAAATGGGATGTCCTACATCATATTCTATAAATAATGTGTGTACACAAAATCTGTCATGGGAAAAGGGGGCTTAATGTATGATAGTTTTTATTTTGTGACAAACACTAATTCGGGGAGCATAATCCGTCACTGACGGCTCTTGTTGTAATTTGTTTGCTTTGTCTAAGACAGGCATGTTTTTATGCTCCCGTATCGAAAGATTGGGGGCATATTATTTTGCCCTATCTGTATGTATGAAAACCCTAACATTGGCCATTTTGGGGGTAGTACTGTTTCAAAAATAGATATTTTTTTGTAGAAATGTAATTATTTACATTATATTTTTTCAGAATTCATTAGAGAAATGTTCCGTTTGCTCCAAGCCCATTACAGATAGGGTAAGTTCTCAGTATATTATAATCCTTTTCGCCTTGATCAGTGTGGCTGCATTATGTTGCACCTTCAACTCAACCAGGCCAGGGTGATGCTGAATGCTTTCAATACTTCCCCACAGCTTAACATTTTCAAATTTGTCACCAAGTAGAGTGATTTGGAGTTATTTCATTTAAAAAAAAAAGAATGAAAGAAGTGTTTTATATTTATAATTATTGTAAATGAAATAATAGTGCATGGAAAAAGTGATGGGGAAAGAAGAATTGCTGTAATGACAGATAATAACTTTACAGTTATTACTAGCTGTACATAAACCCAGTGCTCCAGCTAGGCCCTTTTAGAAGGGCGCGGCGCCCTGCCTTGCCCTGCCGTCGAAGTGCTGCGCCCTGCCCTATAAATTGATTGTAAATTTTGCCCTTACTCGCTCAATAAGCGATTATCTTGTGTATTGTCGCCTCCCTTAATTGATAATGAAAACTCGCTGTGATCACTGATGCGTTTAGCGGGTAATTTCGGGGGATAACTGTTTACAACCTTATTACAAACAGAATTAATGCAAGGCGTGGCTAATATCGACAAGCCGACCAATCACAACGCGTGATTCATTATCGAGTGGGCAGTTTTCCGATAATCTGTTGATGAGAGTTAGCGCGTGCCGTAAAACAATTTTTCAACTATAAACTAACACTGATTAGCGACTTAATCCGTACGAATGGTCATTAACAAGATTGTATGGATGATGATTAACTTTGTCACCTTTCACGGAGAAAATTTCAGATTAGTTGTAGGCTGCGATAAGATGTTTTACATTTTGGAAAATCGCCATTTCACTCGGACAGTTTCGTCCCATTTTGTTTTGCAGTTTACCTTAAATTCATGGATCTTATTTCATAATTGTAATTCACAGTCTTTGCGAGAGCCACGGACAAGTCATTGACTGGCAAAATTCAGAGTTGACTGGCCAAAATTTCCGACGTATTACTTCTATAAAATCAAGCTTTAAAATTCTAGTTAACCTACCGATTTCTAGTCCAATTATTTATCCATCACCAATTAAATATCTCAAATCTGAAGTATTTGTGTAACTGATTGTAGTCTTCCACTCGAGAATATATGACCAAAAAATGTGTACCAGAAAATCAATAGTTTACATCCCTTAGCATAGAGCGTGACCCTTTACTTGGAATGTAGTCAATTTGTTATTCCCTTTCCCCTCAGAAATAAAATATGATAGGCTATTTGTTGGTTAATAATAAAAGACAATTTGATTTTTGTTTTGGTTATTCTCCTAACTTCTGAAAACCTGAATTGGAAAGTCTCCCTTTCAATTAAACACACTTCTACATCCCATTGAACCCTTTACCAGATGATTTTTTTTTCAGAAAAAAGGAGATCCAAATTAGAAAATTTCCAAATTCAAAGCAAGAGTATATATCACAAGAGCCATGTTCAAAAACGAAGAACTATTTATGCATTAGTGAAATAGAAATTGAATACAAGGAAGAAATTGAGCATTTCATATATTTCCCCATCTTCCCCATGCTTTCTTCACCCTTTCCACATTGAAGCAACAAATGTTGAGTGGTCTAAATTGAAAGAAACCGCAGACAAAAAATATTACTAAATGTAACAGGCCCGTAGGAACAGAGGGGGCTAAGGGGGGGGCTAAGCCCCCTAAAGTTGGTCAAAAATGCCGAATCTTCCTTATTTCACACTGAAAATTTTGGGAAAATCCAATTTAGCCCCCACACAATATTCAGACACTGAGGCTTTAGCCCCCCCCCCCCCCCCCCCATATGTAATTGCTTCCTACGTGCCTGTGTAAGGAATTTATCACATCCTGCCCTCCAGACTCTAAATTTTTTACAAACTCTGTAAAGAATTTACAGCATGGACAGCAAGAAATCAAGACAGTTGAGAGTTTATCCAATAAAGTATTTCAAGGGTCTGGAAAGAATTTTTTAGCATTGTTGTAGGATTTTTCTTAAATCGAAACAATGGTCTTTTGAATTAGGAATGCGGCCGTTTTTCGGCCTTAAATGAACAGGCCTAAAAGAATACTTCTAGGTACCACCTGTCTGGTGAGACCCAAGGAGGGGTTGAAATAGTCTCCCTATGTAAATACTAAAATCCTATTCAAAACCCACCAGAGCCCATTGTTAAGCCTTTAATAGAATTCAAAATTTTCTAGGGGGAGACCCCCTAAACCCCCCTGGTGGCCCTAAATGAACAGACGTAAAAGAATACTTCTAGGTGCCACTTGTCTGACGAGACATATAGAGGGGTTGAAATAATCTCCCTTTTTGAATACCAAAATCCTATTTAAAACCCACCAGAACCCATCTTTAAGCCCCTAGAATTCAAAATTTTCTTGGGGGAGACCCCCCAAACCCCCCTGGTGGGAGGGGGGTGCCCCCTCCCACTCCCTCCCCCGTCTCGTCGCTTCGCGACTCGAAGTGCCCTTTCAGGGCACTTGGCACCCTGCCCTTTTCAAAACCTAGCTGGAGCACTGTAAACCCTACTTGACTGCTTGTTTACATGTATTGTGGGAAATCCCAAGATGCGATGTTACTAAATATAACTCATGTTTTACAGTTATTGCGAGCAACAGGAAAGCCCTATCATGCCATCTGTTTTACATGTGTTGTGTGTGGGAAATCTCTAGATGGAATTCCTGTAACTAAATATAGCTCATATGCTAAACAGTTAAAACAAGCTACAGGGAAACTTGACTATACTTCTTGTTTATATTTCACACTTTTCAACAAAAACCTCGTAACTTCAGCTTGTTTTAACTCAGTTATGAGGTTTTTGTTGAAAAGCAGAGATTTGTTGTTTTGTGGGAAATCCCTAGATTGAATTCCCGTTGCTAAATATAGGTCATGTTTTACAGTTATTACGAGCAACAGGAAAGCCCTACCATCCGGCCTGTTTTACATGTGTTGTGTGTGGAAAATCTCTAGACGGAATACCCTTTACTGTTGATGCCACAAACCAGATACACTGTATCGAGTGTTTTCACTCGTAAGTCGATTTTTTAGCATATCAGTTGTTTTGTCTGTTTTTCTAAAAACATAACATTGGATAAGCAACTGCTGTTCAATTCGATTTTTTGCCCACTCATTAAAAGATCGGGGCATATTGTTTTATTTAAGTCTGTCTGCTCGTTCATCTGTCTGTCTGTCCAAAAAATAAGCATTGGCCGTTTTGGGGCATTTGTTATTTTCTCTTTTGAAAAATTGCACATGGTCAGGTACTCCAGCCGCAGCAATGTGAATGAAATATGGAAAATGAAGAAATCGCTTGTGACAAGTAATGTCTTCATTTTCCACTTTTTTCCAAATATGACATCTAGTTGGCCTGTGCCGAGTCTGTTCTGTTTATCAAAAACTTGTTTTATGGACTTTCCAAAATGTCTCTTTTAGCATGACAGGTCACATATCGTAAGTGTTTTATCTTGCAGTAAATTTGCACCACGATGTTGCGTATGTTACAATCCCATTATGCCAGAAAAAGGACAAGAGGAGACTGTTAGAGTTGTAGCCATGGATAGAAGTTTTCATGTCGGCTGTTACAGATGCGAGGTAAGGTTTACAGTACAACTTTCGTGGTTTTTGCTTAAAACACTTGCCCACCGCTGAAACTCACCCCTGTGATACACGCAAAACACAGCAATTTCCTGTAATTACCTAGGTTTGTGGCAGTGCAGGTAGAGTAATGAAGAAGTATGATAAATCATGGTTTTGAGAGGAACAATCCTAATCAAATCACAAATCGAAATCAAATCACGGTGATGCGTGGAAATAGGCAAAAACTTGCTAGCTGTACTGTGTATGAAAGTCAATCAAGATTTGCTCACTATGCAGAATAAGACGAAACAATTATAAAGCACTAAAAGATATTGAAGATTTCACAAGCAGATCTTTTTTGTCAATGACTTCAGGATTCGGCAATTTTACACAACTTTATAACCACTGGTGGTGAACTCGGCCAAAGCATGGGACGTTTTTTCGCGATCATAGTATTCCGTCGGTGTTGTTATAAAATATCGTAACTACGGCTTTATCGAAGCCGTAGTTACGGTATTTTATAACAACTCAGACGGTTTGTCAATACATATCGTTATACGCGGTCTATTCATTGTTATTAGAAAAACTATCCAATCAGATATTTAAACTCACATTTAAACGCAAATTATATGTGCCTTGTTGTAGTGAAAAACGTCCCTCGCTCTGGCGAGTTCACCACCAGTGATAACTGTATTTAGACTCTATCATTTCTTCTCTTTACTAGGACTGTCACACGCAGTTGTCTTCAGAAGCAGAAGGTCGAGGATGCTACCCCCTGGACGACCATATTTTGTGTAAAAACTGCAACGCTAAGAGAATCAACGCGCTGACAACGAAACTTTCGACGGAGTTATAGAGAAGGGGAGGGAGTGGAGGGGTTTATGTATTCTATAGTTTTGTCCCATGTCATGTTGTTTGCTGAACTATTATGCTTTATTCAACTCATTCTCAAACAGTGATGTCACGCCCAACAAAATAAATGCTTTGGAAAATATTGTGGAAAATGAAGAAACTGCTTGTGACAAGCAATTTCTTCATTTCCCATAATGTTTTCTAAAGAAAAACACAAAAAAATGTAAATTCTATGCACTTGATATTGTCGTCTGAAACACCTTTGAATTTGGAAAAGTCAGTTTTGTTGTTTGGTGATGGGCTTAACCCTTTCCCAAACAAGACCTGGTTTTGGCATCCTTAATAGAAAAGGCTTGGGAAAACATTGAACCAAAAGAAGAAACTGCTGATAACCAGCAGTTTCTTCTTTTGTCTCAATATTTTCTGTGCCATATATTACACAAATTCTATATTTAATTCCATTCAGTTTGTCATTTGTGGCATTTTTGAAGTGGGTCACCCAAAAATTTTGTTGTTTGGGAAAGTGTTAATAGTATGCATGCTGACCTATATTTTATAAACAATCACATATTTTTTTCGTTGGACAGCCAAAAAAATTTTTCTTTGAACAGCCAAAAAATATGTCTTACACTTTCAAGAATTATGTAACACACATTGAAAAATAGGGTATTACTTAGTCAAAGTTATGTATAACAATAAGCAAAATTTTGAACCAGTATTTCAGTCAAAAATTGTTTATTACACAGCATAAAATGTGAAAGAAGCAGCATGACATGGGATAAGAAATGTAAAATTGTATCATAATTGCCTATATCTTTGCAACTAATATCCTATCAACCCATATCATTACATATTTGTATAACTTTTACAATCGTTTTACATAAACTTTTTCCAATCAAACTCTTGTATCTAAAAAAGAATGATTTGAAAAAAGAAGGTAAAGAAGAATGCTTGATAAACAGTATTTTTTCCTTAAGCCTCTAATTTTTCCTTTATGTAATATGAATTTAGAGTTATTTCTTTTTTTTTTTTTTGTCATCTTTCAACTTCTTTGACTTTGAACTTGTCTAAAATTGTGTACACGAAATGATTACAGATTCAATAGGAGTTCAACTCTTTCCCAAATAAGACCATACTTTATGTTGACATATTATACCTTGAAGACAAAAGAGTGAAAACATTGAGGTAATGAGGTAAAAGGAAGAAAATGACGACAGTCAGCATTTTCAGTCTTGTCTTAATATTTCCTGTGCTATGATGCACTCAAATTCTATTTTCATCAATATTTATTTTGTCATCTGCAGCAATTATCAAATAAGAGCATTACAATTTTTTGCTGTTTGGGCAATGGTTAAGAATCCCTGTATTGATATGCTAGAGAATACTAGATTTGTAAAGGTTACAAAAGGAAATAAGGGGGTTTTATCAATGCATATTTGAAGTGGCATTTGAGTAATGCTTACTGTGATACAGATTGTATAAGAATGCCTTCCCAAAGGTCAATGTAAGCTAAATAGCTTAAATTATGTGTTTATTTTCAAAAGATCTGTACATGTTGGTGCTCTACCTACTTTAAGAATCTTGACTTTGTGGCTAATGGTATTATATTTGCTAATACACAATTTATATTCTAATGTGGTGAATATTTTTAGAAAAAAAAAAGCATTCATATGAAATAACAGTAGTTAGTTATTGGTATCATGTATGTTTTAACCCCTTCCTAAACAAAATAGAAAATAAACTGTACAATTTCATGCTGCAGACTTCAAAACAAATTTTGATAAAGATTAGATTTGTGTACAATATAGCAGAGAAAATTTTGAGGCAAACGTAGAAAACGGTGATTGTCAACATTTTCTTCTTTTGCCTCAATATTTTTAAAGCCTTTTCTGTTAGAGACCTCAAAGCCAGATCTTGTTTGGGAAAGGGTTAAAATGTACATGACTTGATGAATAAATTGATTCATGGATAGATATTTGTGACCTTTTACAATAAAAGGGACCTTTTGGCAAATCTGCAGAATCAAATTTCGAGAAACTGATCCGACTTTACAGACATCGACCAAATGTTGCATATTGTCGGTGTAAATGCAAAACCTTGTATGTCAATTCTTGTGATTTTCAAGGACAAACTTGTGTGTCCAGTTTAGATAATTCTTGCAGATTATGAGATATTTTTACTGATCAGTATCAATGATACATTATTTATGAACATTATGGCCAAAGCTCAAGTAAAACATTTCAGTTTGGAAAAAGTTATTACACTTTTTTCCCTCCCCTTTAAAAATTTCCAAAAACGAGATACAAGGTTTTGCATTTACAACGACGATATGGGAAATGAACGTACATGTACACAAAGATAGAAAAAACAATCTAGATCCAGAAAATTACCTAGAATGAAAAGTTTTGATCCTAGCCAGTCTGCACAGACTATGCAGACTGGCTAGGATCAATACATTTCACACTTCCCAGAGAGTCCCTTTTAGGGTGACATGTTACATTTAATTATATTTATAGATATTTTGAGTGACAATTGTGAGTTGTCAAAATGCAAAAGAAATGCAATGTACATAGTCCATCCTTAAACATTTTGCATCGAAGAAATCATTATGCCAAGATGTGATATTTTTTGTTGATCAAATGTGTTCATTTAGTGCAAATCTTTTGTAGTATTAATATATATTTGTTTTTGTTTGTTGATTTTTAGCGCACATTTTGTTTTGAATGATTAGTTTTTTGTTGTTGTTTATTTTTTCTTCAGACCAGTGATATTTGCGCTGGTGGAATTTGTATTTTATGCATATGAAAAATGATTTGATTCCAACACAGAAATGTGTGGCATGGGTGAAAGAGCAAACACTCATGATAATTCCAGTTTTTGTTCCACCACATCGAAAGATCGGGGGCATATTGTTTTACTCATGTCCGTCTGTTGGTCTGTCTGTCTGTCCGATAAACGGAACATTTGTCTTTTCTCCAAAAGTATTTGACATACAAAGCTCAAATTTAGTATGCAAATAATATCTATGTTTTATGCAATTTGACCTTCATCAAGGTCATCTGTTAACCTTTATCAACCCTTTACATGAAAACTTAACACATTAGAAAAATGGCCATTTGGGGGGCATTGATGTTTCACAAACACATCTTGTTTCTAGCTGTAGTTAGGACTGTGGTATTGATCTCCCACTTACTGTATATTAACCCTTTACCAATTAGCAGTATTTTAGGGTGGTCCAATTTGAAAGCTGCTCCAGATCAAAATGGATGAGAATAAAGACTGGATTCGTGGTCAATATTGTCAAGAAAATATTGAGGCAAAAGGAGAAAATGCTGATTATCAGCATTTTCTTCTTTTGCTTCAATGTTTTTCAAAGGTTATTTTTCTGAGTGATGTCAAGACCAGTTTTTGATTGGGAATGGGTTAAACAATAGTTAGAGATTGATAGGAAAGATAAACTTGTTTCCAAACAGTGGTAGCCTTTTGACCATCTAATTGAAAAGGCTGGTGAAAACATCGAAGCAATAGAAAATGCTGGCCATCAGCACTTTCTCCTTGTGTCTGAATATTTTCCCTGCTCTGTTGTACTTAAACTATCGCATCAATAAATAATACATTTTTATGGTTGTGAATTTTATAATTCTGTATAAAAATATTGTGTCAAAAGAAAAAAATGCTGAAAATAAGCAATATCTTATTTCCCCATTATTTTTATTCACAATTATTTGCATAGACACTATTATGCATTTTAGGGTTTACCAATCCTTATATTATTTGCCAATACAGCTTCAAATTATACTGTGGACAATCCTGAAACCCATTGTGATGTTGTTTGTCAGCTGAGGCGCATTCTTTAGAACGAGATTTTTTAAGATTTCTTAAGATGTTTTTGATATAGCGTCTTTGAGACCGAGATTATAAGCGAGGTGTTCCAAATGTTCCATACTTCATACAAATGACGTCATTATGACGTCATTTGTATGAAGTACGGAGCATTCGGAACTCCGTGGTTTATGAATCATGGAGCATTCGTAACAACTCTGTCAATTCTCTCCCATATAGATTCTACAGAATTTACCGAGGTGTTCCGAAAGAAGTATAGAGCAATGGCGGCTCCAAGTGACCGTCTTGATCGTCTTACTCTGAGGAACACTTTATCCTAAAACATCTTAAGAAATCTCAATATATCTCAAGAAATCTAAAGAACGCACCTCTGATGACTTTATACCCCCCTCTCCTGAACAAAGTTTTGGTGGGGGATATAAAGGAATCACCCTGTCTGTCTGTCTGTCCACATTTCTCTCAAACAGCTAGATATGGACAAGAGATATGGTTAGCAAGAAATAATTGATTCGCTCTCTTAGGTCAACCAAGGGGGATAATTTGACTTTGAATTTGTGACCCACTCCGTTGGCGGTATTAGTATCTTGTTGGTACTATTTATTTGCTCTGTCTCATTTTATAAGATGTAGTAAGCAATGCACTAAAATCTTTCGCAAACAGCAAAAAATTAGGATGGCTCAATTTGAAAACTGATGCAGACGACAAAAAAGGTTCTTTAACCCTCTCCCAAACAAGACCTGGTTTTGATGTCCCTAACCGAAAAGGCTTGGGAAAACATTGAAACAAAAGAAGAGACTGCTGATAACCAGCAGTTTCTCCTTTTGTCTCAGTATTTTCTATGCCATATTTTACACAAATTCTATCTTTAATAACATCCATTTTGGAATTTGTGGCATTTTTTGAAGAGGATCACTCTAAAATTTTGTTGTTTGGGAAAGGGTTAACCCATTACCAGCTGGCAGAATTATATATTGGTCCAATTTTTAAGGTGTTACAGGCAACAATTTCAAGGTGATTAAATTTTATAGATCTATCAATACATTTTGGATTAGAAAACAGTGTGGATAGTAAAGAAATTGCTTGGCACAAGCTATTTCTTCATTTTCCACAATGTTTTCCCAAGCATTTTCTTGAGGAGCATCTAAAAGTGCCACTGTTTGTGTTTGAAGTTATTTTAGAAAATAAACCCATTACCACAAATTGATGCTTTTTGTCTCCCAACAATATTAAGGCTTTGGTAAACAATGTGGAGAATGAAGAAATTACTTTTTGCCAAACAATTTCTTTATTTCCCACAATGTTTGCCACCTAGACAAGCTAAGTGATGTAACATTTCATTCATTTAAATTCTTGTTTACAACATCTTTGAATTTGGACAATTTCACTGTCTAGTGATTGGTTAAAGTAGTGACCTTGTCCTGGGCGCATTTTACTATCCAACTCGCAAAAGATTTTAATTTGGAAACACCCTGATGTGTCAAGATCAACCTCCCTATACAATCAGTCTGATCAATGTCGGTGTTGTTATGCCCATGTATTTGAAAGATCAGCATATCGTTAGTGGGGAGTCAAAACCTCGTAACTACAGCTTGACAAATGTCTGTCTGTCCATATGCCTGTCCGTCCGCCACATGCCTTTCTGCCCGTCTGTCTGTCTGAAAACTTTACATTGGACTTTTCTACCAAATTATACGCCATTTCGGTGGCATTGTTGTTTCACAAACACATTTTGTTCTTTAATATGTTAAAATTCAACACTGGAATTTTGACTGTTAAATTGACTTTTCAGAATTGTTTGTCATAAATTTTACTTTTATTTTTATCTGAAAGAGCATATTTCCTTATGAAAATTCTGAAAATTTTAAGCCAAAATATTGCGCCGTTTACGAGAAATTTATATTTTTGTGTTAAAATTGAACAAATTGTTGTGGACAACAGTTCAGATTTATATGCAATTTATCGATTATGTCTCAACTTTAAATGCGTGTTTCTCGCTTATTGGTAACTACTTAAAAAAACTAATAGTATTTATACTCATTAGAATAACCAATCTTGGCATCAAGACATACTTTAAAAAATTGAAATTGGAATGAAATGTCCCTTTAAGCTATATTGATTGTTTTTGTTTTAGCTACATGTGTTTTGGTTTCATTTATGATGGTAGCACGTTTTCGTTTTCCATTTTGATAGACGTTTTTTATAGTCGCACTTCTGTACAATATTGCCTTTGATATATTTATTATACCTTTATTATATACTAAAACTTGTATGAGAACAATGCCATTATGAACAATAAAATCACCTAGATTGAGTAAAATATTGTTTTTATTTTATTTATAACATATTGTTTACAAAATATTGAACATTTGTTAACTTTAACTATAATTATTGCCTAAAATGTGTGTTTTCAGTCTGTTATTGGCATTGGATAACAAGCAAAAATCAGTCTGATATTGTCAAAAACGGTCGTTATTCAGTAAATTCACGTGCATTATCGGACCGATTTTGCATTCACATATCCTCGATCGGGGATTTGTTGTGAGTGCTTCAGAAAATTGAAAATAAAGCCGAAATTTTGTCATTTCCCTTTTCCGCGATGTAAATTCTTATAAGACCCCATTTCCAGTTTATACCCCAATTAAACTAGGTCTCCCAGTGTAACCATATCTGATGACGTAATATAGTGACGTAGGTTTAATTCTTGGAATCAAAAGGTAGACAAACGGGCAGCTGACAGATTTTGAACTAAAAGTGGATTTCGTGGACATGGAAGAATATAAATTAGAATTGAGTGGTTGTGGTCTAGGTCAAATGTGATGGTAAGCCTATGTGTTTCTTGTTCTTCTTTTAGTTACTGCAATTTTTCCTTTACATCTTTGTTTTTTATCGAAATGAACGAATGTCTGAAACGAACCAGAGATCTACCTCGGAAGTTCTGACCTTTTGTTTTATTACTGTACCCGCACTGAAATGAACGTTAGAATATCCAGAGTATGTTTCCAAAAGAAAACTTAGTCGAATATTGTTACGATTTCGCCAACCCAAATGAAGATTATGTCAGTAAAAATGCGATGAAACTTGACTACATAGCTACACGATGAAAATCTAACGGCCCGTCTAGTGGATATCGGACTTACTCGATATATGTCGAGTCGAATGCCGGAAAACTGGTGTCTGTCGGTGAAAATGTGGCTAAATTTTCACAAAGCTTTTCAGTTATTCGTCTTATTTTATTACATTTCTTTGCAAATTCTTCATATTTTATGCAATAATAGCGTCAATTCACGTTTTTTCGGTCGTTAACATTCTCAGAGGCCCACAAAATGGGTTATCGCCCTCGACCTTCGGTCTCAGGCGATAACGCATTTTTTGGGCCTCTGAGAATGTTAACGACCTCAAAAACGTGAATTAATCCTATATTGTTACATGTCGTCGCTTTTAAACAAAAACCTCCTATCTACAGCTTTGCACAAGCTGTAGATATGAGGTTTTCGTAGAAAAGCAGCGATGTATAATGTAACCAACCCTTTAACCCTTTACCAAACACAACAAAATTTTATGGTGATCCAATTTGAAAGCTTCTGCAGATGACAAAATATATGCTTATAAAAAGAGAGATATGTCAAAATACAGTAAAGAAAATAGAGGCAAAAGGAGAAACTCCTGATTATCAGCAGTTTCTTCTATTGCCTCAATGTTTTCCAAAGCGTTAGCTATCATGGCCTTCATTCAAAACCAGGTCTTGTTTGGGAAAGGGTTGAAATGAAATGAGCCAGGATCTAGAAAAGGGGCCTTTATAGCATGTCAGAAAATGATGATTCTAGATCAGTCTGTTGTCAAATATAGTCCAATAAGGATCCATAATATAAGGCTTAAGAAGGAGCTATAAGAGAACAACATGGTTCCTGATGTCTGTGTAGATTTATACGGTTGATATGGGTTAATGAACTATTAAACCCTTTCCCAAACAAGACCTTGATTTGACTTCCCTAATAGAAAAGCATTGAGGAAACATTGGAACAAAAGAAGAAACTGCTGATAACCAGCAGTTTCTCCTTTTGTCTTAATATTTTCTATATTACACAATTCTATCTTTAATACGTTCCATTTGTCATTTGTGGCAGTTTTTGAGGTGGATCACCCTAAAATTTTGCTGCTTGGGAAAGGGCTAATCGTCATTTGACAGCAGCGATCGTTGAATTCTGATTGGTCAAAATGTTTGCTGTCAGGTGAAGTGGTGCACAAATAATGGTATGTTCTCATTTCAGCCCCATCGCTAGTTTGTAAGACTTGAAAATCTGCTCGGCTATTTCCGGGATTCCTATATTATGTTTGGCCTGCGTAAATATGGTGGGACCGTCTTGTCGCATTAACTTGGCGTCGCGATCCATAACCTGATGGTAAAAACAGAAAAAAATGGTCTAGATCTAGAAAAAGTGAATTTATGTGTTGAGATGAAGTAGAACTGAACACATATAGTGCCATGCCCTCATTTCAGCCCCATCGCATTAACTTGGCGTCTCGATCCATAACCTGATACAAAAAAAAACCAGAAAAGATAAGCCTAGATCTGGAAAAGAAGCACTTATATAATTGGCGCCATTAGAAAGTTACAGCTTTGAATCTGTGAACTGGTAAAGTACTACGTACGATAATAGACTAAGTTTATCGGGACCCATTCTAGGTTGTCGAAATTGTATAGGGGTAAATTATATTCAAGAACTATATGAGCCTGGATCTGGAAAAACGTCCCTTATAGCAGTTTGAAAATTTGAGTTTTATGATCAGCCTGTTGTCAAATGCAGTCCAATAAGCATCCATGCTGCTCTCTTTAAGTTACTACAGGTCATGAAAAAGCTATAAGAAAACCACGTGATCCTGATCAGACTGTGCGTATGCACAGGATGATCTGGATCTATGTTGGGCTAAAAAAATCCTTACGGGGCGTTTTTTCCAGATCCTGGCTCAGATTAATATGTATTGGTCAATCTTTATGGCTAGATTATTTCTGTCAAAGGAAATCTTTCAACCAGTATAACCAGTTGTCGTATGTTAATGAATTAAACCGTTTCATCATAAAACCTGCCAAGATGACTTTAATTGGCAATTAACATTTTTTGTCCCACACATGTTGACACTGTTGAAGTATTAAAAAATAGATACAAAATTAAACTAGAATGATAACAGTTGTTCTGATAAACCAAAACAATTACAGCCATTCTCGTTTAATTTTGAATGCATAATTCTCTATGTATATTTAGATTTTGTTTCGGCTGATAATGTCCATATTCTAATCAACATTTTCCAAACAAGACCTAGTATATATAATGTGACCCGTCGCGCTAAAAGGGACCTTATCGAGTGTGTGAAAAAATATCGACCCTAGTAAGTCTGCGCAGTCCGCGCAGCCAGACTAGGGCCGACACTTTTCACTTTTATGTAAATTTCTTATTCCGGAATTGTTTCACTATCTTACTATATGTTCATTTGTCGCATACGGGATCTGGTTGACCTGTACCAAGTCTGACAAGTTTGTCAAAATTTTGATTTTTAGAGTTCGGATAAGGTCCCTTTTAGCGTGACGGGTCACATATATATAGTTTGGACATACCTTTTAGAAAAAGTTTAGGAAAGCATCGAAGGAAACAGAGAAATTGCTGATGATTATGAATTTTACGAGCTACCACGAAGTACGTAGTATCAGAATTAATTTCTAGTTGCAAACGTTTCTGGGTAGAAAATGGTAGGTAAAACCGTAACACGCACCCTTTGGCCACGTCGATCTACAACGTA
This sequence comes from Fragum sueziense, assembly GCA_963680895.1. Classification (NCBI taxonomy): domain Eukaryota; kingdom Metazoa; phylum Mollusca; class Bivalvia; order Cardiida; family Cardiidae; genus Fragum; species Fragum sueziense. The sequence goes on along the minus strand of OY804604.1, from coordinate 35,009,038 downwards.
TCAAAGAAACTCTGGGGTTTCTGGGGATCAACGTACCTTAAGGTCTGCCCCTACTGCCTCAGCGAGATCAGTTTTGTTGATAACCAAGAGATCACTCTGTGTTATACCAGGCCCTCCTTTCCTATGTATTTCATCAACGCTAAGAAACAACAAGAGATGTTTGTAAAACATACATGTCCCTTCAAGGGCCTGCCCGGGGTTTCTGGGGATAAACCTACCTTAAGGTCTGCCCCTACTGCCTCAGCGAGATCAGTTTTGTTGATAACCAAGAGATCACTTTGCGTTATTCCAGGCCCACCCTTTCTCGGTATTTTATCACCACCTGGAGAAAAAAAACATTTGAGCCATAATCTGGAAAAGTGGCCCTATAGCTTTTTAGACTACCATGTTTCCAGATTAATCTGCCTACGTGCAGTCAGACTGGGATCCATCTACTATCTCATGGTTGCTACCGGTCGCCAAGAAGCTACTCGAGAACAACATGGTTCATGATCAGACTGCGGTATACGTAGGCTAATCTTGAAACGTGCTGGACTAAAAAGCATTTAACCCATTCTCAAACAAGACCTGATTTTGACGTCCCTAATAGAAAAGGCTTTGGAAAACATTGAATCAAAAGAAGAAACTGCTGATAACCAGCAGTTTCTCCTTTTGCCTCAACGTTTTCTTGGGCTTCATTTTACACCAATTCTATCTGTATCAACATGAATTTTATCTTCTATAACTCTTTCAAATTGAAAAAAAAAATCGAAAAATTTTGCCGTTTGGGAAAGGGTTAAGGGACCGTTTACCAGGTCCTTGCTCATTTTGATTGTCTATCAATTATCGGGAGAAAGAATGTCTCAAAAGGTTGATTCTTTGCTACTTAAAAAAAACCATTTAAACCACCATGCAGCCAAAAGCATTCCAGGTGAAAAATGGTACCTTTATTCTTCCATTTTTGATAGCAGCGTTCTGGTCGCTGGCTTTTCTTTTTCATTTAAAGTCTTAAGAAACAATAGCCACTTATCTATTATTTTACACGTGATAAACTCGTGAAACTGTGCAAAGTAAGTTAACACCCATTTTAGCAGCTATAGTCATATCGCGGCGGCCGGAACACCTAACCATGGATGCCTGGCATTTCTCACAACAGTACTACCAAACAATTCAATCCGAGCCTCCGACTACTCCCTCGTAAATAATTCATTCATTGGTGAGAGACTAAATGACTTGTCAAATGTCAGAAAAAATATTGGCCGAGCCGCTGTTCGAATCCACGACAGATTATACAAAGGAACACGAATTTTACTTTTAACCCACCACCACACAGTGTCGACTTTTGACGCCCTTCAGGCTTTGGAAATCATTGTGGAAAATAAAAGAATTGCTTGTAACAAGCAATTTCTTTATTTCCCACAATGTTTTCTGCTCAGAAAGAGCCATAAATGTAGTCTCACTTGCTTAATATTGTCGTCTGTAGCATCTTTGAATTTGGACCAGTCTAAAAGTTTGCCATCTGGTATTGGTCCATTGGGCCAAAGAACCTCAACGAGCTTATGCCTAACATGAAGGCCTCGAAGGCTCTATGAAAAATAGGAAGGAATAGGAATTTTACTTTTATTCGTGCAAAATGCCAAAATTTGCGTACCTGCAACATCTATGATATACTAGTAATCAGCTAGTTCTCTGCTATAATTCGCTGCCAAATTGTCTCCTCCGGACTCTATAATGACTAACCCCTGATTTCAAATATTTTTGTCAATTTTTACGAAGGGACACTTCTTTTACTTTTAATTATTGCAAAGCAAAATAGGGGACGATTTTATCCAGTTAAACGTGACGTAATTTGGGACAAACAAACAGTATTTCGTGGGTGTTGTTATAAAATCTCGTAACTACGGCTTGATCCAAGCCGTAGTTACGAGATTTTATAACATCACCGACGGTTTATCAAAACATAACAGTAAACCTAGTCTATTTTTACCACAAAATCCATTGCCAATCACCTACCTGCAACATCTATTACATAAATGATATAATCAGCAAGTTCTCTGCTATAGTTCGCGGCTAGATTGTCTCCACCTGATTCGATTATGACTTATCCGGGATTAAATATTTTTGTCAGATTATACGAAGGGACACTACTTTTACTTTTAATAGTTGCAAAGCAAAATAGTGGACGATTTTATCCAGTTAAACGTGACGTAATTTCGGACAAAAAACAATATTTCGTGGGTGTTGTTATAAAATCTCGTAACTACGGCTTGATCCAAGCCGTAGTTACGAGATTTTATAACATCACCGACGGTTTATCAAAACATAACGGTAAGCCTAGTCTATTTTTACGACAAAATCCATTGCCATTCACCTACCTGCAACGTCTATTACATAAATGATATAATCAGCGAGTTCTCTGCTATAATTCGCTGCTAAATTGTCTCCTCAGGATTCTATTATGACTAACTCGGGATTGAATATTTTTGTCAGATTATACGAAGGGGACCGAACCTTACTTTAAAATTTTGCAAATTTCAGTTTCTTACCTGCAACATCTATTACATAAATGATATAATCTGCGAGTTCTCTGCTATAATTCGCAGCAAGATTATCTCCCCCTGATTCTATTATCACAAACTCCGGATTGAATATTTTTGTCAGTTCTTTCACTTCTTCCATGTTTAGAGAAAAGTCCTGAAAGAGATGTAAAAACTTATCGTCGGCGTAATTGCAAAACCTCGTACCTACAGCTTAATTAAAGCTGTAGATACGAGCTTTGCTTTAATTACGACGAATTACAGTTGACACTGGTTATGTAGACATCAGATAAGTCGAATTTCTGCTTAAATCGGCTTGAAAATATCGTCCCATGCTTATCAATTGATATAAAAGAATGTTAGCCAATAGAATATAGTAGGTAAAGGAAAGAAATTGCTCGGTTCGGGCAATTCCTTTCCTTTTCCTGTTGTTTTCAATCATTGATAACAACAAATACAAGTGCATTTGTATTTTAAGGTGCACACTCAATACAATTTTGACCCGTTCGCTACTACATCCTGCTCAAATAACACACGTATACTCACTTCTCTTATGGCAGCGTGTGGACACCCTCCTGTTTCTACTGCCCTCATTCTCTCTTCTGGCAACGCTTTGTTTCTTACTAAAAATTCCCAGTCTTCTCTGCCAATAAGGAATAAACGAAGAATGCAAATATCGCTGCCACCCCAAAAAATACAAACAAAATTAAACAAAAACTCGTGACTATGACTATGCTTCGTGAGCAGTCAGCGATAAAATTATTGTTATTATAGACTATTAAACGTTTTTTTATTCTCTAAAAATGAGAGGGAAAGGGCGACATGTCTCACTGTTTTGAAAAGTTTACAGTGTTATCAAAATGTATTAAGGTAATGCACACAATTAAAAGGACCACACATAATTATTGGTATCACTCACTTGTAAATTTTTACATTGTGCCAGGACTGTTGTTCAACATAGTCGAAATATTATTTTATACGATAGGTCTATAACAACACATACCTCGTAAAGATGTCATTTGTGACCACACATATGTTGTGGGTATCCCGTAGATGTTTACATAGAGCCAGGACAGTTGCTGTTTTACCCGAGCCGACCGGTCCCCCTATACCAACAGTAAAGGCTCGCTGAAATATGGACGAATGAGCTCATGGCAAGTTTAGAGTATTCGGAAAGAATTAAATGCAATATTGCTCTTCGTTTGATATCATTTATGAACTCTTAGCATTGTGGCATCCTTCGAATGATTGAATTTTAAACACCTTTCACAGAAGAAGTTCTTTATTCTATTAAATAACGAGCCAAATATTTTGACATCGAATGCAGTTTTACACTAAATAATGTACATGGGATATTCCATCTCTGGTAGGCAGCATAAACAAAGACATGCATTAGTTTCGTAGTATTCACTGCCTGCTATTCACTTTCATGACAAAACTTTCAGAATAATAAAGTTTCTCATGACGACAAATGGTGACTTCATTTAAAGCTAATCTAATGCTTGTAACTCGTAATCGATTTATGTAAAGGGATAATAGCTGTCAAAAAACCTGCCAATTTGCCAAAAAATGGTTTACAGTATTAAAGTATGAGAAAAAAGATGCAGAAATACCGTATTTCAAGCGAGTAACCATGCGCTGTTTACCCACAATAAGCGCATGTACAGAGTGTCCCAATAAAAACGGAACCCATTTGTGAAAGTGAATTGCTCATGTTTGAAGCAATATGTCTGCACCAAATTTAGATATGCAATAGAAACGACAGTTTTCTATTAGCAGTTAAAATTTGATTGAAAAATATCCATTACTTTTGTAAATATCGGCATTCAAATGAATGCACCCTAAAACCAATTTTAACACGATATTGATCTTTCCGCATGTAGCGCGCGTACACTACATTGAATAAAATGAAGCTTCACAATTGGTTAATATTTTAAATACAACACAAAAGTGATGTTGAAAAAAAATATATTCACAAAAGTGCATTTCATTTCATCTTTTTTGCTAATAAATAATTTGTTAAAGAAGAGTCGTGATGTAACCAAGATGAATACAAACAAAATATCAAATTGTATCGCAGATTCTCGTATAGGAGTGCCTATAACCTAACTGGACGAAGAATAACAATTTTGATTTAACAAATAGATAACGAGTGCTTTAACATTATTTCAAACAATCACCCTACAGACTCAATTTGCATGTTTAGCACGTTTATACATCAGATTTTGAGAAAATCGGTATGTACATGTGCAACAATAAAGAATTCAACAGCTGATCGCTAGTGCGCTTTTACGAACAAACAAGACGCAAAAATCAATATCATGTTAAAGCGGGGTTTTAGTATCATTATTAAATTGCATATAACTTTTGAACCAATACATATTTTACAGTGAAATTTGGAACTCAAATGCAATAATGATGTATCTTCAGTACTGCGAATTCAAAAATTAGATTTTCCACTTATGCTTCAAAATATCTGACTTTGAATTAGGGTTCCGTTTTTTTGGGGGGGACACCCTGTATATTGACATTCTAACTTTCGCCGGCGCTCAAAAGTTTGCGAGGTGTTTACAATTGTGTCTATATATAGATTTATATATTACATATTTCGGGTACCTGCAAAAGCCGTAAATATTCGTTAATAGTCGAGCGATCATGTGATACAAAGGTGTCTAATAAAAGTGACACGTCACGCTAAAAGGGAATTTACGGGAAGTTCATAAAACACAATTTCAAGAAACGACTCATACTAAGCAGACGTAAACTAGATGTTGCATTTAGAAAATGAACACATAGTAAAATAGAAAAATTATTCGAGGGCCAGAAAATTACATTCGAGTTATGAGTCTCGAATCTTGTCATTCTGCGCAGTCCGCACAGGCTGGATATTGTCTATACTTTTATACTTTGCAGAAGGTTCCTCTTTAGTGCGACGGGTAAAACATTTGAAACATTCCGATTTTCACGGGATTTCTGCACGTGCCTGGTTACGAATAAATGTTCAACTCTTTCCCTAAATGACAAAAAATAAAACTCTTCTCAATTAAAATTGTTTGAAGACTGCATAACCAATGACATTGGAAATGTGAATTATTTATGATATGCCATAGAAAATATTTAGGTAATAGGAGAGACTGCTAACAATTAGCATTCCTTTCTTTTGTCTAAATGTTTCCTGTGTTTTTGCAAAAAGGAAGTCCAAAGCAGGTCTTGTATGGGAAAGGGTTAACTAATTGAAGTTATTTTAATAGTCATGCCTCACTCTTTCCCAAACGGCAATAAGTTTGATATTCTATTTTGAAAGTTTTAAACACGACAAACTATGCACGTTTAGATGGGATTTGTTGAATTAAATAAAACTGAGAAATATCTAAGCAACTTGGGGAATTGTTTGTTATCAAGATTTTCTCCTATTACGAGTACCTCAATGTGTTCTCAATCCCTTCTAATGATGACATCAAAACAAGGTTTCAATTGGGAAAGGGTCAGATTCTGCTTGACACGTCATGCTAAAAGCATGCTTCTATGAAGTCAACAGAAGACCATATTTCGAGAGACAGGCCACATTTAGCAAGCGCCAACGATATCCGTATTTAGATGATAATATATAGTGTGACAGGAAAAACATGTAAATCCAGAGTATCAACTTAGTGTCAACAGTTCTGATCCTGATCAGTCTGTGCAGACTGTTTAGGGTTGCTACACACTTCCCAAAAGGTACCTTTTAAAGAGACATCTCACATTTTTAATTTTTTACTGTTTATTCTCTGACGTCATTCCACTCGATTTAAAAATAGATTCCGTAGACGCTCGCTTATAACCGCTCAGGACTCGGATAATCTCGACTCGCCCTTGACATTGTAAACATGACATACTGACATACATTGCAAGAAAGGGAAAATGTACCAATGTACCATTCTTTCGCTGCTTTTATTGGTTTTATGCAGTTGGAATAGGCTTTGTTCATATCATCAGATTATTAGAACTCGGTTACAGAAAAACTTCAATCGTGACAGCTATTACCGCTTTAAATAGCATGTTTGGAATATCGAAAAAGGACCTTATCGTCGGTGTTTTTGCAAAACCTCGTAACTCCAACTGGATTAAAACTGGAGTTACGAGGTTTTGCAATAACACCGACGTTGTGGTATTTGGGACAATCGTGGATTGAGAATATCACTGTACAAAATGCTACATGATGCGCTATCAGAAGACAGCCACTGAATATTCAAGGGTCGTTTTAGATGCATTTTGACTTTATTTTTCTTAAAGGGAGACAATTCTACACAACAATAAAAGGGAGTCAACTGTATACAGACCTGTTTCCAATCTTGTCTATAAATAGGTTTGTCCCTGTCTGTGAAGGTTCCAGGGTTGTCCATAACATCGTGCGTGTGTCCGTGTTCGTGCGTATGTCCGTGTTCGTGCGTGTGTCCATTTTCTGATCCGTTAGGGTGTATATGACCAGCTGAATTAGAAAATACTAACATCAACAGCTACATATAAGATGCCTGGGGTACAAGCCTACCAAATGACAACATTTCATTTTGTTCATCAAACCCTATGTTTAGAATGTATTTACCCTCTCTTAAAATAGAATACCCGTAATGTGACCATTTTGAAATTCATAAAACATCGGATTTTTTCGAGCGTCGTCGTTTCTTATCCGAACCTATTGGAAAGTTCCACCGTCGAATGTTTTCGACGTCGATCGAATAATATACCGACGTTGCGCTCCACTTTGCACTCCACTTTGCACGTTTTGAAATTCATTTTAAAGCGACAGTATACAGAGGCAAAAGAAGAAAATGCTATTTACAAGAATTTTGAGCGTTCTAATCTTTTCTTTGTGTGTTAAGTGTACCCAATTAGAAAGTAATGTAAATGAATAATTTACCCTTGATGAAACTAACTTGATCTTGTTCCATCATATCTAGTTCTGAAAAGAAAGAATGATATATTGTCACTACATAATCAAATAATTAAAGATATAGAAAAACAATTACTTAAGGAAGTGATTGCATAGTTACAGTTTTGTTGTTGTTGTTGTTGCTGTTGTTGTTGTTGTTGTTGTTGTTGTTGTTGTTGTTGTTGTCGTTGTTGCTGCTGGTGGTGGTGCTGCTGCTGCTGTTGTTTCTTTTTGCAACTTACACTACTCTGGAATGTGATCCATATAAGTCTAAGAAGTTTATGTAGCTATTATAGTCTATATACATGAATACATGTATTAGCGGATCTTAATGAATTGTTCAATAAAGAAGAAATGCACGGAAACCCAGTGCGATATAGTGTATTTTCTAATTTATGTATATTATGTATTACAGATTTCATTTGACATGGCACAGCCTAAGACTTTTTATTAAAAAAACTTACACATTGAGATTTTTCATATTGATCAGGTAATTCAACTTATGCATTTAGAATTTAACGCTTTAATGTGTTATTTACATACTTAGGTAGAATTTTTAAACGTGTATCATAAATTAGTGACTGGACTATATAGCGGACGAGAATTGGCCTGGCAGAGCACTCCATTCGATTAGCATGGGCTGCTCTGCCAGGTCATTTATCGTGTGGTATACGTAATATGATTTTTTTCTAGATGTATGTGTTGTTGTGATTTAACCTTATTTGCATTAGTGAATCTCATACATGTACATAGGCTCAAATCTTGCAGGTGTAAGATACTGCAAGATTAGGATCATCACATGCAAAATTACAACTTTTATTTTCGAGTTCTATTACGAAGGTAAATTTTGTAAACATGTGCTATATCATCATAATCAGACTATGGAAATCGAAATGATAATATCCACAACAATACTTGATTTTGCCGTTCCTAATAGTATAGGCCAGGGAAAACATTGAAGCAGAAGAAAGAAAATGCTGATAATCATTGAAGAAAAAGAAGATAACACTGATAATCAGCATTTTCTCCTTTTGTCTCAATATTTTTTTTCATTGCTATTTGTGCACAAATCCTGTCTACAGGACCTTTAAAATTTGGCTACCATAATAATTTGTCGCTTAGAAAAGGGTTAAAGCTATCTACAAAATATATGAAAAGTCTCACCTTGAAATGTGTTCAGACGTTTTATCACACCCACTACGCGATATTTGTGAAGGATGAACGGATGTTTTTGTCGATGGAGTAGCTAGGCCCTACTTCATTTAAAACTGTTAAAGTTTACTGAAATCCTATATCCCATATACGGGTCAACCTCAAATTTGTTACCACCTAGGACCGTTTATCCCAGGTTAGAGATGTAAGGTATACTTATTTTTTATATTCTAATCAGATGCGACCGATCTAAATAAGATTTGGACAACTGAAATTGCAGCCAGGGTCCTTTTCGACACAATTTTAAGGCCAAATGATTTTTATTGTTCGGTTTTCATTACAAAATGATAAATGTAGCAAGTAAAGGGAGCTGCGATTTCATTTTTGAAGCACCAGAGTGCGTCCGTGTTTAAGCTCCATTCAAAGACGACGTTTCATCAAAATGTTTTTTTGTGTTGTTGTTGTTGTTGTTGTTGTTGTTGTTGTTGTTGTTGTTGTTGTTGTTGTTGTTGTTGTTGTTGCTGTTTGTTTGTATGTTTATTTTTGTTTTTGTTTTGGGGTTTTTGTTTTGATTTTTTTGTTGCTTCAATGATTATCTGGCTGATGATAAAGATAAGTATGTGAGTTGTCCGCTTTAGATTCATTCTTCGGCATCAGTGTTACAAATTATGTGGGAAATGTGATGTATTACATTTATTATGTCCTATTGGAAGTACAATATGCAATATGTTTCATCCGTTTTTGTGGGTGCTCTTCAGGAATGCATGGTTGACAGGCAACATTCATACTTATATCGTATTTGCTGCATCAGGGTTCGATATTTCTATCGTACATTTATTGCCTTCCTCACCTTTTTCTATTTCGAGTAAGGCTGCTAATGGGATGCAGTGCACAAGTATAAAAAACATCTTACATCTGTGGAACTCACAAATCAAACACCCTCTACTACACACACTTGAAAGTCAACCAATGTGTTTCCACATCTTCTCTTAACTACAGCTTTAAATAAGATATAGGTGTAGAGATTTTGACGAAACGCAAGAACATGTTGATCAATGGTAACCTTTTTACATGTAAAGTATGCTTTAAAAGCAAAATGACATACATCATGAAAAAATTGACACAAACTTACAAAGCTCTCTTTAAAGTTCGGGCATTTTTTAAAAACAAAAGGGCTGTTTATCAACGCATTTGACGTAAAAAATATGCATTTGGCTTACTTACATTTGTAAAACATTTTTGGAATTCAGGTCTATGTACAATGAAAAGTTGTTATTTGTTGAAACTTTGCGTAAGGTTTAAATTTTCGAAAGGCAAAAATGATGTAGATAAAGATCTACTAAATACGCGTCTATAATAAAACATAATTTATTATAAAAATATTTCTACCATGACATTTTATGGCAATAAGCTCTGGTTTTTATTGGCAAGTTAGGTTTCAGATAAGATTAAAATCATATGATGACATTTATACCTATGAGGTCGGAAAGGTATCCCATTCCAAAACAGTGTTGCCTTTTGACGACTACCCAATAGAAAATGCCGTAGAAAAACAAAATACTGATAACCGGGATTTTCTCAATATGCATATTCTTATTCATTTCTATTGTAATTAATCCGCAGCAACTTTCAATTATAAACGGTCTAAAGTCGGGAATGGGGTAAAATGGTCTTTAAAACTTGACCATGTACTCTCATTTTAAAGAGACATCATATAGATATTTTCTCATTAATTATTATTTATCTGAAAGGGCATATTTTCTCACAAAAAAAAAAACTTGAAAATTTCAAGCCAAGGTAGTTTACGGGGAATTTATTTTTGTCTTCAAATTAGATTAACCCATTACCAAACGGCAAAATTTTAGACTAGCCCAAATTCAAAGATGTTGCAGACGACAATTTCAAGTTAAGGAAATCTAAAATCTATTGGTCTTTTTTTGGCAGAAAAGATTGTGTCACAAGCAATTTCTTCATTTTCCACGATTTTTTTTCAAAGCCTTAATCGGTTGGGGAGTCAAAAAGAGTCAGTATGTGGTAATGGGTTAATTGTAGTAAACCACAGTTCATATAATTATATATAAATAGAATTTGTCATTTTCGTCTGAACTTAAAAATCATATTATTGGCTAATCAGCAACAATTTCAAAGAAACTGCTATCATTTCAATGCATTAGAATAACATATCTTGCTGTCAAGCGATACTTTAAAACATGCATGGGAATGGAATGCCTTTCTCCGAATAAAACGTAACAAAAATGCCAAATATAAGGGGAATCGTTATTCTTATAACAACAATATACATACCTACTAATGTACTCGTAATTAGAAGTTAAAATAATACATCAGAAATATCGCAATGTTTGAGATAAATCGATAATAAAAGAAACCGATTTTTGAGGCGGATATTTTTAATGATTATAATGCTAATGCAAATCACTGTCGTTCTTAAAAACTCACTTTTGATAAAGAATATTGTAACTAAAGTCTTGACATAAGAAACTTTCTAAACTAATAAAATTATTCATTTGGGGTAAAATTAGGTGGAAAGGGCAATTTAAGAGATTTATTTCGACTATCTTGAGTAACTAAATACTCGTAAAAGATGTAGATGTGAGATAAAGTTAGCAATATTCAGCAGAATTCAAAAGTTCACGCGGGTTAAAGATATCGTTTCGGAACATTAAAAAATAATAAAAGAAGACTCCATTTGACTCCTTTTAAAATCACAAAAAACTGAAATTCGGCAATATATTGTGGCGAATGTATGTTAGGCTGGGACTATCGTCAAAGACATCGCTACCATCAAAGAGAAACATACTGATAATTAAAATTGCTTCCTTAAAATGATAGGTTCTTAAACAAATTGAGACAAAAGAAAAATGCCATCAGTTAAAATTTTCTTCTTTTGTCTCAATATTTTCTCTGCTATAATAGCCAAATGCCCATGTTAATATTAATTTGCATATTGCTGTCTAGTTTACTGTAAAATAGGAACAGTCTTAAATATTACCGTTTTGGTAAAGTTTAAAACTTAAAGCATTTTACTACCGTGTCATCAGATCAAATTTCGCAATTCAATCGTCTTTTTTTTCAACTTTTTTTTAAAGTTACGTAATTTGATAATGACATTGGAGCTATCACCTTTGCCCATCACGAGGGCTTACCATGCTACGATTCAAACTTCTTGCACTAGAAAGACGTCACGGTGTATAATCACGTGATGCAGCAATTTCAGAAAATAATTTCAGAATAATTTTGTTAATATGGGACCGAATTGAATTCGGTTTGGAGCAGAGAAGGTGGACAGACGCCACGCATTAGATGAACGTGTTGGATTTTTAAAAATTCAACTGATAAAAAGGTTATTGAAGATAAACCAAAAGTTTGGTTTATCTTCAATTACTTTTTCATTAGTTGATTTTTCAAACATCCACCACGTACAGTTTATTCTTGACATTTAACCAACTTCTCTGTTTCAAACAGAATTCAAATTGGTCAAGTATTGACAAAAATATTGACGAATTTCTGAAATTCTGAGTCACATGATTAACCATTGTGGACGTGGAGACACGTCCTTAGAGAAAAAGTTAGTGACGCCATATAGACAGGTATACTACTGCTAGAGAAAACATTAAGAACAGAAGAAGAAAATCATCGCCTTTAACACAACCCTCGTAACTGCAGCTTAAATCAAGCTGCGGTTACGAAGACTTTTTTTTGAAAACCAGCAAAATGCTGAAAAATAGTATTTTATCATCTTGACTCAATGTTTTCTGTTCTATAATAGGCCACTGTATACAAAAATGTCATTTCTCCATCTTGTTACATGTAACTATTTTAGAAAACATTGGAGCAAGCCTTAACTTTAACATTACGTTTAAAAAAGCGTAAACAATTATTGAGGCCGTGTTGGGGTATGTGATCAAGTTGTAGCCTTATGAACCAATTGAAATGAATTACTGCTAGGTCATGCCTTATGGTCCCATTATGGTCCCACTATCGAGTGTCTCGTACATTTGATAGTCTTGTTGAGATTTTGCGATGATAGTACCTACATTTTATGGCTGTTCTTTTGTTGTTGTTTTTGGAGGTTTTTTTTACTGCGGCAAAATGTGGATGCGGCTTACCCTAACTAATATTTCCTTCGAAATACGACCGTTAACAAGTACTTGTAAATGCCTTATGTCTAATATCAGATACTGGTCGATCCAGGGTTCGATCCCGCGACCAATGGAATAATAGAATCTGAGTTAAACGACTGACTGTGAAAATAAAATGTATCTTTGATAGGGTAGAAATTATAGTAAAATTTGGAGAAATGTCTGATAATCAGCATTTTGTGTCTTTTTCTTAAATTTGGCCAAGCTTTAAAATTCAGGTATGTCAAAATACAACAGAGATTAGGAGACGCTTCAGCCTTTCCAAATCATGGCCTTGTTTTGACGTAGGGTAGAAATTATAGTAAAATTTGGAGAAATGTCTGATAATCAGCATTTTGTGTCTTTTTCTTAAATTTGGCCAAGCTTTAAAATTCAGGTATGTCAAAATACAACAGAGATTAGGAGACGCTTCAGCCTTTCCAAATCATGGCCTTGTTTTGACGTAGGGTAGAAATTATAGTAAAATTTGGAGAAATGTCTGATAATCAGCATTTTGTGTCTTTTTCTTAAATTTGGCCAAGCTTTAAAATTCAGGTATGTCAAAATACAACAGAGATTAGGAGACGCTTCAGCCTTTCCAAATCATGGCCTTGTTTTGACGTACCTGCAAATGCTTGGGAAAACATTGAGACAAAACACGAAAATGTTGATAATCAGCATTTTCTTCTTCTGTCGCAATATTTACTCTATTATCTTTAGTAACAATCATTTTGTCACCTGGAGCATCTTTCAAAATGAACCGTCCCTAATATTTGTCTTTTAGAAAAGGGCTAAATCTATAATTATTAAGCGGAAAAATAAAGTATAACGAACTTTAACCGGACATCCGAAGTACATTGTACTCTAATTAGAGGACCTTCACATGTAAAAGAAAGGGCCATTTTAGGGGTTTGCGTTGAATAGGAGGTCAGATAAGGTTGGGTAAATACTAACAAGACTAGACATTGTTTAACCCTTCCCCAAAACAGTCCCTGTATTTGACGTCTCTATCAGAGAGACTTTTTGATGAAAAGAGAAGTAAATGTTAATGAAATACTAGGTCCTAATCAACATCATTTTCTCTTTTTCCGATTTTCTCTTTTTATGATGTAGGCTTCTCTTTTATTTCTATACTGAGTCAAAAAAGAAAGTGTGCATACTTCTACTTTAAATATCTACGTAACCACTGCAACTAACTACACCATACTTCTACATAGAGTTACGCTATCAACTTTCTCACGTCTATTGACATGGGAAGCAACTTTGGATGTTTAAATTGTCTGGCATATCGCAAAACGTTGTAAGCATCTTTTTGCACGTGGTTATCAAAACAAACATTTCATAATAAACTTTATTGTCTAAAATCTGTATTCAAAGGGTGCAAAAGCTAAATCAAACATAAAATTTCAAAATTCTGAATAGTAAAAGATGCTATGTCACAGAAAACACAGCATATTTTACACGTTAGTTTTGCCAATGTCTTGAACCGGCGTAAAACCTGTCGTTGTCGTTTAAATGTCATCGTTCTGAAATTAGGCGTTTGCAATCATGTTTCTAAAACAAAGGATACATTTTTGATAGGCTTCGGTCTTATATCGTGAATGCAGCAATGACTAGACAAGATCGTTACATGACGTTGACGCCCTAACGTCAACGTTTCAAAACTACACAATTTATGACTTTTCAGTAAAGCAAGCATATGAAAGCAATATTTGAAATCAACGAAGGCAAGTAGACGGCTCATAAGAGATTTGAGACCACATGTTTGTCACATTATCATGATGCCTAAATCTCACGTTAAGCTTGCATTAGGCACGTCGTCATCGGCAAGGGACACGTGAAAATTAGTCCTGAGTGTGGTGTAGGGCCGAACATCTCTACAGCCTGAGTTTCGCAAAATTTAGTGTCCAGTTAAAGAATTTGCAGGACGTGGAACGCGTCTTGCAATATGAACGCAATGAAATTCCAAACGATTAAACGAAACGTTATGTTCGATCAGTGAGACCGCAGATGTTTGCCGTCATTCATTTAAGACATGTCGCAATAGAAATTGAAGCAGAAATCCCAAGAAAAATGCATTATTTAATCTTCTCACGTTCGTCAGCAAGCTCTGTGAATTTCGAAATTGACCCCTATCTCAAATATCTTAAGAAAACAGAAGAAAAATTCCATTTCACACAATTTAAAAAGACACCTTCTTATAGGTAATTGAATTATCTTTAATTTGGTACCAGTATTATAATATCAATATTCAAAATTACGATAGAAATTCCAGTTATTCTCTGTGCACACTTTCTTTTTTGACTCAGCATATATGCACTTTCACTGGGGTTTTCGTGGAATCCAATTTTAGTTACTAAATCCCTGGCGTTTAGGGAAGGGTAAAAAATATTTTTCTCTTAAAAACCAGTTCTTTTTTTAAATTCCAAGGACACGGGTAAGGGCGTTGCCCTCCGTTATTTGAAACTCCATGTCGATTGCTACCGTGTCCATACAAATGCACGACTCCTCGCTTTTCTGTTAACCCTTTCCCAAAGGACAAAATTCTAGGGTGATCCATTTCAAAAACTGCCACAAATGGCAAAATGGACGTTATTGAAGATAGGATTTGTGTAAAATATGGCACGGAAAATATTGAGACAAAAGGAGAAACTGCTGGTTATCAATAGTTTCTTCTTTTGTCTCAATGTTTTCCCAATCCATTTCTATTAGGGACGTCAAAGCCAGGTCTTTTTTTTTGGGGGGGGGGGGAAAGGCTAAAAAAACACACACAGGAAAACAGCAAAATACTTGCGAGGAAAGTTGCATCTTGTTCGATGAAGAGCTCCAAAATATTGAACCGTTTATGAGAATTATACATTTTTGTGCTGAAATAAAGCAAATTGTTGTTGACAACAGTTCAGATCTACATGGAATTTGTCATTTCTGTCTAAACTTTAAAGGCATTCTTTTCGCTTATAGATAACAACTTCAAAAAACTGATAAAGCCTTTCTACGCATTAGAATAACAATCGAGACGTACTTAAAAGAATGAAATTGGAATGTTATGTCCCTTTAAGGGATATTCCGTGAAAGTTTCATTAATATTCTTCCATATAAGGATAGATTGCGATATGCACACACGGACGTAGAAGACGATACCAATACAAAACATCGGTTGTGTATTATGAAAATTTGTAGACCGAGGCGTTAAAAAGTGATCAATTTCATCAAGAAACAATAACGTATTTTTTTTTTCTGACAAACAATAACATTTTGTCGGTGTAAATCTAAAACGTCGCAACTACATCTTCAATCAAGCCGTAGATCTTCCCAGATTTTATAACAACCCCGACAGTCTATAAATGCATAACATTAAACCTTGTCTATTTTTAGCACAACATTCATCGCCATTGCACTCAAATGTGATGGACCATAACACCACGTTAACCAAACAATACAATGCCCTTGGCCTAAAACGGGATTTTTTTCGTTCAGATTTGACACTATATTTATGAATGTGTATACCTTTCCTTGATGATATAACACTTCTTCCATTTGATACAGACAGATACAGGTATGTTTTATACCCTTATTTCTTTTTTGTAGCCTATCTATTTTTTCTCTCTGTCTTTCTTTCTTTCTATTATACCCTGTTAACCCTTTTCCAAATAAGACATGGATTTGACCTAATAAAGGGTTTTTAAAAACATTCATAAATTGTCAGTTTTATTGCAAAACCTCATAATTCCAGTTTGAGTAAAGCTGGAGATACGAAGTTTTGCAATACCAACTACGAAATGCATTTCGTCGCTGTATCAATAAAAACCTCGCAACTACAGCTTTAAAAAATTGTAATTTTTGTGAAAAAGGAACGATTTTCTCTGTTTGTCCCATTATCTTCGATAACATTTTGCACACGATTCCTACCTTTAAGGTACTCATTTTGTTTCCTGGAGCAGTTTTCGGTCCAAATTTATGAACCGAAAAGCGATGTTTAGGAAGGAGATGCGTAAAACTTGATTTTGCTTGTAAACTGACGTCCAAAAGAAACGCTCCAATGAAATTTGTCGTTATTTTCCTTATGCCTGCTACAATGATAGTGAAATGTATACTGTATATTATCATTTTGGCCGATAATTACGGCAAATGAAAAAATATGCGTTTTTATTCACCTATATGGCTATTTCCGGTGACTAACACGTTTTCTACGTGCGCTTCGTGTATGTTTATCACGTGATGAAATTGGTCATATTTTACACAGTAGTATTATGTGTTAGTGGATAGGCAACCACGAATTTAAAGATTTTCTTACAAAACATCCAAATTTAAGGATACCAAGACTAAATTCTGAAAAAGGAGCGCGTAATATGGCCATTTTTGAATGCGACGAATGCACAAATAAGTCGAAAGACGGTTTAACATACATGTATTGTGTTTTTCGATTCGGTGTCTTGATCGACGCGTTAGAGTTCCGCGAACGTCTATCGATCGGCCACGCTCAACTAGACCTCATGTAACGCCTGTAAATCAATATAATTCTCCACGTTAACGTCATGTACGTTTCAGGTTTGTGACGTTGGGATCGACGTTCTGTCGAGTAGTCGAATACTGTGGTGGCCAAATAAGTGTTTTTCTGGTAACTGTTGCTGTTGCAATTAACGTTTGAAATAGACACACTGTTCGGAAAATAGAGTTCGTAGATAAGCCATTTTCGAATACGGGACAGTGAAAAACAAGCCGCATGACGTTTTGACGTCTTGCATTGCACGATAAGGCATCTTCATCGACGCGTTAGAGTTACAGAAACATTTGCCAATCGGCCAAAGTCAGATAGACCTCGCGTAACGCCTGCTTTACAAGAAGCTGTCTTATGTTAACGTCATTTGCGTTTCAGGTTTGAAACGTTGAATTGTAGTTTCCAAATAAGCCGTTTTTTACGGTATCTTTTGTCGTCGCAAGTAAAGTTTGAAAAACGCGCTACTGATTTTCAAATGGAAATTCTGATACCGCTCAGTAAATGTGCCGTTTTTCCAAACTGTAACAATTTGATAATTTCTTTATCATCATTTTTCAACAACAGATAATCACAATTTACAGATGGAAATACGTTTTTGTAATTTCAAAACAGATTTACTGAAAAATCGGACATTTATTAGGACTGAGGCGTTTCTTTTGGACGTCAGTATATATTTGACATTATATTTGTAAAAGTCCAGTCCAGTCTAGTCCAGTTGGTGATATTGACATAAAATTTCTTACAATATAAAGCTTACAAATATTTTTTTTTACAATGCATCAACATTAACCCGGGACAACTAATTTTTAACGGTAAAGTCCATTAGTTTAGGGTCTGTGGAAAACATTGCCAAAAGGGGGGAGGGTGAGTATAGCCCATGATAAATGACCTGGTAGAGCATCTCTAGCTAGTAGATAGAGATGCTTTGTCGGGTCATTTCTCGTGAGCTTTAAATAATTATTATATGGAAATAACTCGGGTATATTTGGTGCACTATAATTGGAATGAATTTTGTGCTAAAAATAGACATAGTTATACGTTATGTTTTGATAAACCGTCAGTGTTGTTATAAGATATCGTAACTACGGCTTGAATCAAGCCGTAGTTACGAGATTTTATAACAACATCCACGAAATACTGTTTGTTTGTCCGAAATTACGTCACGTTTAACCAGATAGATAAGATCATTCCCTATTCGACATCGAATCATTAGCCCTGACGAAAGGTTACTGCATATTCCAATACATGTAAATTGGGAGAGAAGCATATTAAATTAAAATTGGCTTAAAGGAGAAAGCGTGAAAGCGTGAACGCTTTTAAATCTAATTGAATTGAAACTTTATATAAAATTAACGCATCTTTTGCGCAGTTGAATGCATTGCTGCACACTTTTATATACACCTGTTTGCATTTAATTATTCGGATGAATGGTTGTTTGTATCTATCGTATGATGTGCATATTACCTAGTAATTTAACCTGCGCTTCTTCCGTTTTTTCTGCTTCAATCCTTTCCCAAATGACAAACTTTAAGGATGGTCAAACCTGAAAGCTGCTAATGGTGACAAAAATGTTAAAAAGTCCAAGTTTCTGCGTAATACAGCGCAGAAAATACTGAGACAAAAGTAGAAAATGCAGACCATCAGCTTTTTCTCCTTTTATATTCTGTTTTTATTCGGGAGACAGGGCGGAGCTTAGTAAACGGTTCATTCCATTTAAGCTTGGGGAGAAACAGCCTTCTCGCTTAGCGGTACATCGTCGGTATTAATGCAAAACATTATAACTACAGCGTGAATCAATCTGTAGCTACAAGGTTTTATGACAACACATTTTACAATCGCGCATTGTTTCAATTTGAACTATGTTCATGCTCGTGCCGCACGTTTTTTCTCTTCTATCAACCAAGGTATCGAGAAGTAAACTCGTCGAATAACCTCTTTACTTAGCCACACCCTGTCAGGTGAATAAAAACGGAATATACAATAGTCCCAGCCGAAATTGACAGTGACGTAGGCTGGTGTTTACTGCTGCAAAACCAATAAATTCGTCTGATTTGCACCGTTACAAATACGGACAGAGTTGATTGGTTGTCAAGTAGTAAACATTAGCCCACGTCACTGTCAATTTCGGCCGGTATAGTGCTCCAACGATAATCAGGTTCCCGCCAAAAATATAGACCATACCCATTTGATAATAAAAGATTAAACAGATCAAAACACAATTATCGCAATTATCGCGATGAAAAGAATTATAATATTGTAAGTATGACTCTATGCTAATACCCGTGTCTGTGGTCTAATGGTTAAACAGTTGGCGCTTGATCAATGAAAGGAGTCCTTTTTTAACTGTGTGGGTTCGATTCCACACATAGCCGTGTATATTTTTTTCATTTTTTCCCTTACAATAGTCCCAGCCGAAATTGACAGTGACGTAAGCCGATGTTTACTGCTGCAAAACCAATCAATTCGTCTGATTTGCTCCGTTACAAATACGAACAGAGTTGATTGGTGGTCAAGTAGTAAACATAAGCCTACGTCACTGTCAATTTCGGTTGGGACTATTGTATTTGCGTTTTACTTTTTTTGTTTTTGTTCCTTTCACATTTGTAAATAGATGTATACTCATTTTTTTTAATATAAACCATTGTCAAACGTGAAAATAGGCTGAATAAAATTTAAAAATGCTGCAATTGCAAGTAGATCTTAAATGAGCTTCACATTTTTTATGCTTTTCTATATAGAAAACAGTTTGTGAAATGAAAACATGCTTATGACAAGCACATGTTTCATGACTTGAATGTTGTCTTAGACCATATACCCACTATATAGCACATTATGTACGTGATTTTCCGAAATTATCTTATAAATCTATATAAAAATCATAAAGAGTCTGCTTTCTTCTCATCTTTTTTCTAAAATGATACTCGTAAAACAAAATATATTTGTAAAACAAAATATGTTATTACCCATCGTTCTATGAGACTCGAACCCACGTTTGCTAAAAGAAAATGGACGAAGCGCCGGTGTTCTATCCACTGCGCTATCGAGTATGTCTATATCATTCATTCAGCGTAAAATATAACATTTTAATCGTATATAACAAGTCCTTCTTACCTGTAGGCCGAGTTCTATTTATAGCTTTGTTTGTAAACAGCACATTATCATTGGAATGCTATACTATTGTATGTCAATGCTTTCCCAAGCAAAACAAAAACAATGTCTTGACAGGGTTAAACCTGAAGTGAAAGATGGGTGCTACTTGCACAAATCGTTGAATCAAAGCAATATAGTGATATATAGTCCGAACACGATATTATGGCACATGCTAATAACATTTACCTATGTAAACAACTTAATGTTGAATTTCCAACTACTGTAATTTTGCATGTGATGGTTGGAATCTTGTAGTTCTACCATTTTAACACTTTCCCAAGCATGTCCTGATATTGACAACCGTAATAGATAGTTGCTGGCAAAAATATTGAGTCAAAGAACACATTGCTGATAGATATCAAAAGAGAGATCCCGTATTATCAACGATCCTACGACTTAATTCGGCATATTCGTTAAAGGTTGGTTCCACAAACGGTTTATGTTCGGTATGTTTTCGGTACTTTTCGGTGCTTTTCGTCGAAATTCGCCAGTGTTCGCAGACGCCCAAATTTTTTTTTTTTGACAAATGCAGCGATCAAAATTGTCGGAATGTGTTCGCTAATGGTTCGTAGAGGAATCGGTAGGCGTGCGTCTGACATTCGTTGCTTTCGTATCGGTGTCGGTAATAATTCGCCGATGAATTCCTTGTCGGTATGTTCGTCATGATCGCACCGAAGGACAAACGATGCACTCCGATGAGGGTGCGTTTAAATACCGATCTGACCGGAAAGGCCAACTTACTGCCAACGAAACACACCTATCCTCACGATGCCATTCCGAATATGACGTTATATTCCTAACTCAAACGGTAGGGGTTCGTTGGTTTTTGAAAACGAATTGCGGTGTATTTCGGAGAAACTGCGTTGGTTGTTCGACACGGTCACTACAAGTTCGTTACGTGTTCGGTGCATGATCAGTACAAAACCGTTGAAAACCAAATTTCACCGAATAAAAGGGAGACGAACACTGCGAATTTCGTCCTTGACTTGTGGTACAAATTCGCTACGACTGTTCGCTTAGGTGGGACAGGGGTAAAAGACCCGTTATCATACCTGCCCTAGGTCTTGTTTGAGAAAACTTACAAGCATTTTTAGGGCAAAACTAACGGTCGGTATATTGGTTGGCAGATTATAGAGTAATGAATGCTTGGATACATTATAGTAATTGATTTCATCAAGTAAACTGTGATGTATTTCAGACAAAATTAATATTATGTAGGTGTAATTATAAAACCTTGTAACTATTGAAGCTGTAGTTACGAGATTTTATAATGACACCGATTATTTACCAATACATACCGGTAAAACTATTCTATTTTTCGGACAAAATTCTTTATCATTTGATTTATTTACTTTGTGTCTTTGCACAGATTCGCACTCACAGCCTAGAAGATGCGGTTATCCCCTAGAGAACAAGAGTCCCTGTTGGTGCACCAATGTGGGTTTCTGGCTCAGAAGAGGCTAGCGCGAGGTGTTCGGCTGAACCATCCAGAAGCTGTTGCTTTAATAGCCTCACAGGTAAACTTTACCCTCACGATAAAAGAGACCTTGTCCGAAATCTAAAAATCAAGATTTTGAGAAACTTATCACACTATGAAGAGGTCAACCAGATGACGTATGTGGAAAATGAACCTATCATTAGTCTAGATTGAAAAATGTCGGCCCTAGTCTGTCTGCGCGGACTGCGGAGACTGATTAGGGTTGATATCTTCGACCCTTCTTATAAGGCCCCCTTCAGCGTAACGGGTCACAAATTTATTATAAGCATTTCCAAACAACAAGTCTAACATATCAGAAAATAATTTTTGAATGTCTCTAAACGTTGAAACTCTCTGTATGTAATTCTTGCACTTAAATTTTTAGTTATATCTATAAAAATGTTATGTTGAAGGTCATATCTGCCCTTTTCTTCAAAAGCTCGTAACTTCATCTCGTTTTAAGCTGTGGTTACGATTTTATGGAAGAAACACAGCAATAGATTTTCACATAAGCCAATGACGGCCCTTACAATTACGATGACTTGCATAAAGTATATTAAGTACACCAGGTTTAGTAGCCTTTTTGACCTAACAATTTCGGATTCTTTTACCCAAATATGCCGTGATGTAAGCATATTCTCAGTATCAGATATCTTCTTTTATGTAAGAAGAGGCTGATAAAGGTATTTGTTGAGACATGTAGGGGGTTATCAGATTTAATCTCATCTTGCGATGTATATAGAGCATGAAATGAGTGAGTGCCATAACAATGATTTATCGGGTAAGGGGGTAAAATCTTTTCTTTTTTAGAGTTTATTTTGTAATCAAATGAATCGACAAGAAGCACTAACTTGCAACATTAACCCTTTACCAAACTACAAAATTTTAGGGTGGTCCAAATTGAAAGATCCTGCAGACGACAATTAAAGTGAATAGAATATTTGATTTTTAGGGTTTTTTTATGGAAAACAGTGTGGGAAATGAAGAAATTGCTTATCACAAGCAATTTCTTCATTTTCCACAATGTTTTCCAAAGACATTATCTTGTGGGGAGTCAAAAGGAGTCACTGTGTGGTAATGGGTTAAAGTAAACAAAAATAAAATTGTTTGAAAGAAGAACAAAATCGTTTTTTAACCCTCTCCCAAACAAGACCTGGTTTTGATGTCCTTCATAGAAGAGGCTTGGGAAAACATTGAGGCAAAAGGAGAAAGTGCTGCAAATCAGCACTTTCTCCTTTTGTCTCAATATTTTCTATGTCATATCTTACACAAATTCTATCTTTAATAACTTCCATTTTGTCATTTGTGGCAGTTTTTGAAGTGGATCGCCCTGAAATATTGTCGTTTGGAAAAGGGTTAAGTGTAGAATACCTATTTGCCCAATTGCTAGGGCACCTGACTCTCACTCATGAGGTCCTGGTTTCGATCCATGACCGCGGTAAATATGCTCTCTGACAAAATTGACGCCCACCGATGGGTTGATAATCGTTAACCTATCTGTGTGAGCAGCTGGAGGCTCGGTTAGGATGTTGTGGTAGTACTGGGGCCTGTTTCATCAAAACATTTAAGACGTGTTTTTGACTTACCAATGTCTTAAAAATGACTTAAACAACAATCGCATAACCTAGGTCTCGATAGATTGGCGATACGCGTTTCTTACCCTAAAGTTGTCGTAAGTCGTCGGTAAGTCAAAGATACGTCTTAAATGTTTTGATGAAACAGGCCCCAGGTTTGAAAAATGGCAGAATTCCATGGTTACGTGTTTCCGCCGTTGCGATTTAACTATAGTAGCTGCGATATCGTAGCCACAAACTTGATGATGAGTATTGGTTTGTGATTAGAATAAAAAAAAAGGTTTCGGTTACATTATTGCAACTGTAACTATCAGAGTTGAAAGAGGGGTAAAACACCACCAGCCAATCAAACCAACATTTCGTACATCTTCGGTATCATCTGTGGTAACGACGATTGAAAAGGTTATCCGGAATAGCTTAACCCTTTCCCAAATGGCAAAATTTTAGGGTGTTCCAAATCTGAAAGTTGCTGCAGACTACAAAAGACATTATGAATATTGGATTGGTGTGCAATATAGCATGGAAAATGTTGAGGTAAAAGGAGAAACTGTTGATTATCAGCAGCTTCTTCTTTTGCCACAATGTTTTCCTAAGCTTTTTCTATTAGAGACGTAAAAACCAGGTCTGGTTTGGGAAATGGTTATGGAGAATGCCCGTAATGCCCGTAATGAGGCCATTTTGAAATTCATAAAACATCGGATTTTTTAGGGTGTGGTTACGTATCCGAACTTATTCGGGCGAAGTCGTAAACATTTGGCGGTGGAAAATTCAACCGCCAAATGTTTTAGACTTCGCCCGAATAATTCCAATGTCGCGCGAATCTCATAAGAGATGGACTATTCACGGTACGGAAACTACAGAGACAGAGCCATTGGCTCTGCCGCTTAAATCCTCTGGGGGGCTTCCGGCCATGTGTGGC
The DNA here is from genome assembly GCA_963680895.1 of Fragum sueziense. Lineage (NCBI taxonomy): Eukaryota > Metazoa > Mollusca > Bivalvia > Cardiida > Cardiidae > Fragum > Fragum sueziense. The sequence continues at coordinate 34,984,704 of OY804604.1, read as the reverse complement.
TCTGTCTCTGGGGTCGTGATTTTTTGACAAAAACAGGTGAGTATTCAACTTTGTTGTTCATATATTTTCTTCTGGTGCTTAAAATCGAAAAACCGGGAATGTCATGCTCCCCTAAGACCATTTATCTGCCTGTTCTAATTCTGTGGGCTTCAAAGTCGGCAGGGTTTTCACAGGATCATTGTCGTCGTGGGTCGACCCTATGTGATTTTTTCGTGTTTACATCATGTATTCATGTACATTTCAACGGTAAATAGCCAATTGCTGCAGCCAAAACATGTGATATACTAATTGAGGGATAATCTCGATCAGACATTGCTTTCCCATGTAACAAAACCTTAGAAATGATTGGCAAACGTAAAGTTTTAGCAATTTCTATCGGTGGCTCTGTCTCTGGTGGCTGGCTCTGTCTCTGGCGGCTGGCTCTGTCTCTGCGTGCTTGGTGAAAAAAAATAATCTATCGCAAAATTCGTGTCGAAGTAATTTACTCACACACTGAATAGATCATATTGTGTATGGCGAATGATTCAGTCACAGATTAAACCCTTTGCAAAACATCGAACATTCAGCGTTGTTCAATTTCAAAGCTACAATCAAACAATGTCCTTTGAATGATCAAAGATCAGCGTGTCTAAATTGACGGGGGAAGAGGGATTTCGATTTAAGTAAATATGTGACTCGGAACCGAACATCCTGTGATAAAGACATCGTACTATCTGGAGACAGCTACTGAACTCTCACGGCCACCGCGCAAAATGTGCCATTATTCGCTTTTATTCAGTGGAAAACATGCTTCTCTTCCAATTTACATGTATTGGAATATACACTAACATTTCGTCACGGCTCACGATTCTATGTAGTACTGTACTTAAGGCGACAAACTGGGTGTTGACAAAGAAACAATTACACGATGGGTAATCCACGTGATTTGGGGAAAGGTCCACACCGAAAAATTGTCTGTTTCAAGTATATTTTGTTCTATATCTCAGTTTAAACTCTACGTATTTTGACGAGCAATTGCACCATACGCGCCTTTGAGAGGGTAATTCCTGAACCTCTTTATGCAAAGTATTCCATAGTTTTATTAAAATGCAACCAAAAACATTCATTTTGAATGTTTCGAGAAACCATGGGATTTGATGCGGAGTGAGTTAGAACCGGGGAATGTCCCTCTCAATGACGCGCGTGCGGTGCACTTTATCTCGTCAAAATCCGACGAGTATTAGCTGAGAAAATACACAAAACAGACTTGAAGCAGACGATTTTTCGGTGTGAACGTCAGGGGCCTGTTTCATCAAAACATTTTTAAAAGAAGTAATTTTGACTTAACGATGTCTTAAATATCGGTTAAAACAACAATCGCATAATCCAGGGGCTCGTATTTTCAACGATCTTACGACAAAGTTTTTGTATAAAATGTGTAACAAAACATCTGAGTGCACGAGAAATCAGATTGGACCAATCAGGTTTGTTGTTACAAGTAACTACGCAAAAATTAATCGTACGAGCGTTGATAAAACGGGCCCCAGGTCTTGATAAATTGGTGATACGCGTTTCTTGTCCAAAACTTGTCGTAAGTCATCGGTAAGACAAAGACAAAAAATACGTCTTAAAAATGAAACTGGTCCTTGTTTTTTTTTTTTTCGTTTTTTTTATTTGCACCAATATATCCGACATCTTTCCATTTAATCCTTCCCAAGCAAGACATTTTTCTGGTGCATTGCGAGAAAAGAAAATTGCTCATAACCAGCATTTTCATTTTTTTTTCTCACAGATTTGAATGATAACTATTACATATTTGATACTTCGGAGCTATGCGCGGATACATACATGTCTCTCTCATGAGAGGGGGGCGCCCATCTGCATCCTTGCATGTCTGGGCATCATTTTGAATTGGAGCAGTCCTAAATAAGAATTCTATGTATCACCTAATGTGATATAAAACCCCGCCATTACATTTGTCCGGATAAGTGTTTTTGTTGAAAACAAAGGACAGTGACTCACAAATTAAGAAAGGAATATTTATGCTCCTTTGATACAGAACTTGTCTTTATTGAGATATATCCACCCATGAAATTTCATGATCATAGCTTCGATACTTTCAGAGATATGCTTTGGACAAGTATTTTGTAAACAGACTAAAATTAACCGACAGTTCAAAGCGGAGCCAGCCGCCAGAGACAGAGCCAGCCACCAGAGACAGAGCCACCGATAGAAATTGCTCAAACTTTACGTTTGCCAATCATTTCTAAGGTTTTGTTACATGGGAAAGCAATGTCTGATCGAGATTATCCCTCAATTAGTATATCACATGTTTTGGCTGCAGCAATTGTCTATTTACCGTTGAAATGTACATGAATACATGATGTAAACAAGAAAAAATCACATAGGGTCGACCCACGACGACAATGATCCTGTGAAAACCCTGCCGACTTTGAAACCCACAGAATTAGAACAAGCAGATAAATGGTCTTAGGGGAGCATGACATTCCCGGTTTTTCGATTTTAAGCACCAGAAGAAAATAAATGAACAACAAAGTTGAACACTCACCTGTTTTTGTCAAAAAATCACGACCCCAGAGACAGAGCCACACATGGCCGGAAGCCCCCCAGAGGATTTAAGCGGCAGAGCCAATGGCTCTGTCTCTGTAGTTTCCGTACCGTGTATTGTAAACAATATTTGCAAACAGTTCCATACAGTACCCTTCAGCCTAAGTGCAGTTTCTTGCAAAAAATAAACGAATGTTTGGATGACCTCGATCAAAGTCAAAGTGCAGTTGCACTGTTTTGACATTTTTGGGGAAATTTTACCCTACTTAAAACTGTGTTACTTTACTCTAGTTAAAATTGTGTCATTTGACTTAAGTTACGGTCTGGCATCAGCAAATTTCAAAAAGACACGTAATTGGTATTCGGTTTCACAAACGATTAGGTTGCACTAAACGGTGGTTGCCTGTGGTTTACCAATTTACCAACAAGACATGGCGTTTGGTGTGCCCAATAGCAAATTTACTTCAGGTGTAAAATTAAGATAATAGAAGAAAATGCTGATGTGCAGCATTGATTCCATTTGACACAATACTTTCTCTTCTATGCCGTAGACAGAACCGTTCTTAATGAACACCAATTTTGCCGTCTGCAGAATCGATCAAATGCCAATTCTAGATCTACGTTTATAACTATTATTACAATCATATCGTCGCTTTATATGCCGGTATAATATTATATACCTAAAACTTGTGTTTTTACATGGGTAAATTTTGTATACATATGACATGATATCGTGATCTAAGAAAATACACGTGAAAATATACGCTATTTGTACTAAAATTATGTATAATTGCAGCTACAAGAATATATCCGCGATGGCTTGACAGTATCTGAACTTATGGAGAAGGGGCGTACAATGATAGGTATGTAATTAGCGACTGAAAACTATAACGTTCACGTAGGATAGGGTCCGTAGGATTGGGAATCTTATTTGTTGCATTCCTTTTAACCACGTAACACATAAAGCCATAGTGCAATTGGTAAAGCAGCAATCTTTCACTTATGAAATTCCGAGCTCGATCACCGGTCGTTGCAAACATCATTATTTGTGATTGTCTTCCACCAGTGGTTACGTACCTCTCTATACAGAGTTTGTCGCTCATATTGGTAAATTCAAACTCTATCGTAACCCTATTAAAAATAATCAATTAGTTATATTTTGACGTCATTTACTGCATCTCTGTTGTTGTTTCGATTTATCCACTTCATGAGATCTTTGCTCTAATCTACAATTGTGTTCCAGGTATCCGACAAGTATTGCCAGGTGTCGATAAGATGATACCGGAAGTGCAAATTGAGGGAACATTTCCGGATGGAACGAAACTTGTAGGTCTTTTAACCCATTACCAAACGACAAAAGCTTAGGGTGGTCAAATCCGTAGATGTAGGAAACTACAAAGTTATGTTAAAGAAACTTAACACGTTGTTGTAATTTCTGGTAGAAAGCACTGTGGGAAATGAAGAAATTACTTGTCACAAGCAATTTCTTCATTTCCCACAATGTTTTTGAAACCTTTATTTTGAAGGGTGCCCAAAGGCGTCAATGTGTGACGATGTTTTAAGTCTTCCACAAGTAAGACCTTGTTTTGACGTCCCTTATATAAAATAGTTTGGAAAACAAAATAAGAACACGCTTAAAAATCAGCACTATGTCTTTCTATCTAAATATTCTCTGCGTTATATTATATATATAGCACACAAACTCATATCTTAAAGGCCTGGTCACATTCATGATTTCGCATCCACGTAACGGTCGAAGCATGTCCAAAACCAGTAAGTTTGACATCTTATTTTTGAACGCGATGTGAACGTGAAGTGTATGGGGAATAATTTGTGATCGGACTTTTAGCAACATCCATTTTGTCGTCTGCAGCAGCTTACAGTTTGGGTTCATTTCGAAAGCGGACTATAAGGTTTACCAAGATAACACTAATTGAAAGGGCATTTTGTCCTCTTTTCAAATTCAACTTCAGTTTTCAAATTTAAAGAAGTTATAATTTGTCCTTTGTTATATCAGCCTTTAAAACATTTAAAGCAAAGGAACCCAGCCTAACACAAACAAAAGCTGTAGCTCTTCCACAACAATGAACACTGAACTCGAATGACCCGTACATAGTCCATTGACAAATGACCAACGATAACCATCTTAAAGTGTCTTTACTTTGTAACTGATCCCCTTTTAGAATGTTAACATTTAAACTTCTTTCTTGACGTTTATTGGACTAGGTTTACCCATTATGAATAATTATGCCTGGTTTTGACGTACTTAAAAGTAAAAGAAGAATGACTTACACAATCTTTATAATAAAAGAAGAAAATGAATTGCCTCATTATTCACTCTTCTGTTTTATTATGCTCTCCGAAAAAAATTTTGGGGGAGCATATAGTCGCCATGCTGTCCGTCCGTCCGTCCGGATGTCCGTCCGTGTGTCCGTCCGTCCGTCCACAGCCAGATCTCAGCAACCCTTAAACCAAATTCAATGAAACTTCACATGTGAACTCCCTTGGATAATACCTATAGGGACCTTTTTCTCCGTTTCTTAATTTGAGGCTGCGCCATGGAAAAAAGGGGCCTTAGTGTAAAAAATAGTTTTTCTCTTCATCTAATGGGCAGAATTTAATGAAATTTTGTACTTATGTAATAAATAGCATGTTCTAGACCATATTTTATAAATAATGTGTGTACAAAAAGGCTGTCGTGGGAAAAGGGGGATTAATGTATGATAGTTTTTATTTTGTGACAAATACTTATTCGGGGAGCATAATCCGTCTGTGACGGCTCTTTTTGATAAATTATATCTTTATTTATATTCATGTTATCGTTTGCAATAACTTTCAATTAGAAGAGATTAAATATTTTCCGTTTAATAAAGGATCTACGAACACAACGTTTTCGTGCAGTAGATTGACCTAAATTGATTGACTGCTCAATTGCTTGATTGCTTGCTTGCTTGCTTGATTGATTGATTGATTGATTGATACGTTGATACGTTGATTGATGCGTTGATTAATTGATTTGTTGATTGATTCATTGATTGATTTCAGGTGACAGTTCATTCACCAATCAGCTCACTCGACGGAGACCTCAATGTAGCCCTGTATGGTAGTTTCTTGCCGGTACCCGATGTCAAAAAAGTGTTCCAACCTAAAGATAATATTTCCAGAGATGAGAATTTATACATGCGATCTTTACGTCACATTATTTATTCACACATTGCAGGTGACAGTTCATTCCCCAATCAGCTCACTCGACGGTGACCTCAATGTAGCCCTATATGGTAGTTTCTTGCCGGTTCCCGATGTCAAAGTATTCGAACCTAAGGATGAGTCCAAGGTAACATTTTTATGCTTTTCAGCAAAACCCTCGTAACTGCAGCTTGTTTAAGCTGCAGTTACGAGGTTTTGTTGAAAAGCGACGAATTCCAGCGATGCGAATTTACGTCATGCGATCCCTACATCTTCATTATTGCTTTATTACTTCGTAAATGTTGATCCTTCTCATGCTGTTCACGTAAATGCTGTTGTGACAAAAGCTTTGGCAAGTAGTAGAAATCTATACTGCCAGCTTTTTACTCCATAACGGTGCCAAAAACTTGGGCTAATCTCATTGAAATGTCCCTTAAAACGGAAGTTTCTTGCCAGAACCCGATGACAAGGTGTTCGGGCCGAAAGATGAGTCGAAGGTAACATTTCCAAAGATGAGTATTTATACAAAATGTGACTCTAACATCGTTATAATTGCTTCTCCTTTCTAAAAAGTACAAATTGAAAAGTACAATGGCAATGAATTTGTGCTAAAAATAGACTATGTTTACCGGTATGCATTGATAGACCGTCGGCGTTGTTATAGAATCTCGTAACTACGGCTTGGTTCAAGCCGCAGTTACGAGTTTTTATGACAACACCTACAGAAATACCATTGTTTGTCCGAAATTACGTCAAGTTTAACTGGATAAAATCGTTCCCTATTAATGATTACCGTACAAATTTAACCCTTCTTCTACTGTTCGCGTCAGTGTAGTGTTGTGACGAAAGCTTTGGCAGGCAGTATGAACCAAGACCTGTCTGCAATGACGTGAAGTCTGTCTTATCTAATCTAACATGCCTAATCTAAAATGTGTGATCATTTAAGCTGAAATGGACCTTCTAGGAAGTTCGTAAATCCAAATTTCTAGAAACGGATCTAACTTTGCAAACGTCAATCGGATGTCGTTTTGGAAATTGAATATAGTGAGATAGAAGAGCTAATGTAGATCTAGAAAATACGTTAAAGTGGAAAGTATCGTCCCTAGTCAGTCTGCACGGACAGCGCAGACAGACTAGGGTCGATACTTTCCACACTTCCCATAATGTCCCTGTTAGCGTGCCGGGTTCGATACCCGGCCGCTTCAAATGCCCTTACTAACAAATATGTCACCCATCAACGGTTTGATATCGTGAACCTTTGTGGGGGAGCAGCTGGAGGCTCGGTAAGGGTGTTGTGGTAGTACTTGTATGAGAAACGACAGGAATCCTTGGTTAGGTGCTCCGGCCGCTGCGATATGACCTTAGTAGTTGAAAACGGCGTAAAACCCCAATAAACCAAACCCTGTTAGCGTGATGGATAACATATTTATGATACAAAATGTTCATTTTTTCACATTCAGGCTGTAGACCCCACAGAAGCTCCCTTGGCCATCACCCCTGGGGAGAAATTCCCTGTGGATGGGGAAATCACCATGAATGAGGGTCGACAAGTCATACAGCTTAGCGTTACAAGCACCTGCGATCGACCTATACAGGTTCGTTTCTATTATATATTGTTGATTTTTAAAATGAAAGTGTTCATCATTTCTTTTCATTCGACAGACAGTGGTTTAGTTAACTTTTTGCACATTGCTTTTCCTGGCAAGGGCATACTGAGACTGAGCTTATACTTTTGATAGCAAATAAGAAGCGAAAGTAGCAAATCAATGGCAAATTATATACAATTTAATCCTTTCCATGCCGAAAACATCAGCTGGTCCAAATTTCAAAGTATTATGTACAGACGACAGCGTCAAGAGAATGAAACTTTACTTTTTTGACTTCCTAAAGAGAAAATATTGTGGGAAATGAAGAAAGTACTTGCCACTAGCAATTTCTTCGTGTTCAACGTTTTTTTCCAAAGGCTTTATTTTTGGGGCGTCAAAAGGCGTCATTATGTAGGAATCGCCTAAGATTTTGTCCATGATTATAATTGAGCCGGGATCTGGAAAAACGTCCCTTATGGTAATTTTAAAAATTGAGTTTCAAGAACAGTATGTTCTCAAATGCAGTCCAATATACATCCATGCTGCTCTCTGTAAGTTACTACAGGTCACGAAGAAGCTATTACAGAACAACATGGATCCTGATCAGACTGTGCGTATGCACAGGCTGACCTGGATCTATGTTGGGCTCAAAAGCTTTAAGGGACGTTTTTCCAGATCCTGCCTCAATTTAAGAATTTCCAAGGAATAAACTCACTCATGAATAAGTATGTCAAAGGTTCCAGCGATTTCAATTGTTTTATTTTTTGTATCCGGTTTTCACAGGTTGGAAGTCACTATCACTTCATAGAGACCAACAAAAGACTTAAGTTTGACCGAGGAGCAGCCTACGGATATAGATTGGTAAAACTTTTTTTCTTTTTTTTTTATTTAAATTTCTAGTTTAAGAATGCCATTTCAAATGTTTCAATAGTCAAGATATCGCACATCGTTAGCTATATAAACGGTATTGTTGCTTTTCTTTCAAAAGTAGTCTAGTAACATCGACGATAATCATAATTTTGCAACCCTGAAACTTTGGTTTTCGATTTTTAACTATTTATGTAGTAGGTATTTTGACAAATAATACGAAGATGCAGTCGGTACATTACTTTTTGCGTCCTAAAGTACGAGTGTGTCACATTGAGTAAATTCAAACCACCACTGTGTTGTTATACATTGGCAATTAGATAACAAAATACAGAAAAATGTGGATTAATTCAGTGATGGCATTTCTTGTTTTTACCCCTTTGCTGCACCCTTGCAAATAACTTCGAGTAGAATATTATTTAGTTTTTTTTTTGTCTTTTCATGTTTTCCCATTGTCACTAAATGGCTCTCTTTGACTCTACAAAGGATATTTGAATTGGAAAACAAGTAATCTTTTCATAATGTTATCTACTACAAAAGAACAAAAACTGTAAGATTTCATTTGCTGGAAATTGTAATCTGCAAAATCTTTGAATTCGGACAAGTCTAAGAATCACCGTCTGGTACCGTAATTATGTTAAGATTGTCTATTTTTGTTTGTTTGTTTGTTTTTTTACACAGAATGTTCCAGCTGGCACATCGATTCGATTCGAACCCGGTGAAGAGAGAAATGTGGATCTTGTGAAAATTGGAGGAAATAGGTAAACCACTAAGGTTGTAACGTTAAACTACGAGCAATCTTATATCCCAGGACATGATTAAATCATTCACTTTCAATCAACTCCTTTTTGTAAAAAAGGTTTTAATTGATGATTTTATCCGACTAGAAGTGTTTGGGGAAAAAGAACTAGGCGCAATATTTAAAAAAAAATCTGACGGCTTTCTATAAACAAACAACTTTTTTTCTCAACCGTTAGTGGATTAACATTATTCCATCGCAAAAAATGTTGACATTTGAGTACGATTTTGTGTCTAAGATTTTCTTCATACGCTTCATAACTCAAGCCTTTATAAAAAAAACTGTACATAGTTGTCATTGATTTGATGAAAAGAGACGAAAAGATGCTGAATTCCATATCGATGCTTTTCAACAGAAAACACTCGTAACTGCAGCTTATATCAAGCTGCGGTTAAGCTGTTTTTTGAAAAGCAACGAAAATTTGATTTTAGTAAGGCTATTACTGTGGAACTTCGTACAATGTTTGTGTATTCTAACACACAATTTTTGCCAACTTACTTACCCTTTCAAAAGTGTTTTGGGAGAGTTGTGTTCCCTTGACAATGTCACATTTTGCCATAATTTAGCATTTTTGCCATAATTTAGCGCTTTTAACAAGCTGTAGATGCGAGGTTGTTGAAGAATATGGACGTTTTGTTTATATACAGAGTAATTCGAGGCGGTAACGGTCTTTGTGACGGACCGGTCGCTAAAGAGAACCTTACTGATATACTGAAGAAGGTGGACGCCAAGGGATTCTGCCACGCATATCAGGTAACATAACATTATAATTATAATAGGCTGGCTGACCAAAAAGCCTTAACACCGAGTCAACAAAGAGGGATATAACAACCTACAGGCTAGTGCCCTCTATTTATGTAAACCCTTGCATAAGAGCATATTCTTAAATCAAGGACCTATCCAAAGCCCATAGTTGATCCTTAATGTACACAATTTAGTCTCGAGGTAATTGCCCTTTCATGTCACTGCTAACATGTGACGCTTATTACATGAAATATCCCCGTGTCGATTTTATATTTTATTCTTGGTGTTACCAAAGCAACAGTAAAACAAACTCAAAGTTAGGTGAGGGGTTTGTTTTGAAGTCATGCGAGCTAAATTGTTATATATAAGACGGGTGCATTGTAACAATCCAGCTTCTTTGCTTTCTTTTTACTTTCAACATTATCAAAAAAATGCACTCCACAAAACGAAATTTATCATGTGTGTTTACATAGTTTGTTTTATCTTTCCATTTCAGAAAGATGTTGGCCCTGGCAAACCCATGGTGTTGCTCAGAAAACATTATTTCTATATGTTTGGACCAACGGTGGGCGACAAGGTGATGTTTCTTATCCAATCTATTTTCATTTTGGATCAAGTTAACCTCATTTTTAAGTACTTATTCGCCTTTAGAAATCACCAGAATTAACTTATTGAAAGCTCTCATTAATCATTACGAAAAACTATCTTTCTGTCGTAGATTTGAAAATAAGTAGAAGTTAAGCAATGGATAAATGAGCACACGTTCGAAATTACGAACAAAATGGCCATATGGGCTTTAGTAATACGGACCCATGTATTTACATGTGTATTGACGGTTTTTTCCTTGCTCTGGTAGGATTTACACTAAAGCATGGAGTTTTTGTGTCTTAAGAATTAGGAACCTTGAAAATAAGAATCATTATATATGTAATATGTATATAGGCCTACCAAATAGTCATTAAAATAACTGTTTAAAGAGCAAAATATGTTACAACATGTACATCATGACTCTTTCCAATACAAGACCGGATTTCGACGTCAGTATAGCTCACGATAATTGACCTGGCAGAGCAGCCCCAGCCAATAGGCTGGGATGCTCTGCCAGGTCATTTATCGTGAGCTATAATGGAAAAGGTCAAACGAAAAAAAAAACCTGCAAACTGGCATTTAGATCTACCTCTTTTGTATCAATTGATTTCTGTGTCGTTCTCAAACCCTAACATTTAATTTTTCATAAACTTGAGTTGTTTGGGAAAGGGTTTATCATTTCGTATATTGAACTTTTTTCACGACGTTTTTACAGCTTCGTCTTGGTGACACAAGCCTTGTGTTGGAAGTAGAGAAAGACTTTACCGTGTACGGGGATGAACTGAAGTTTGGTGGAGGAAAGGTATGGTATACTAGGACGAACATATTTATCGTGGCACGCAAAGTTTTGTGTTGTTTTTAAAATCCTTTGCCAGTATTGATTGACAAAATTCCCCTCAGATACTTTTATAGCAATTAAAGAAAAAAAATGCAAACGAGTCATACTTTTTCCCTTGTAACCTGAACCACGTTTAACTTTTTACATTTCCTTTCCATATGTCTGAATTGTGTTCTATTCTTTATTGTGCAAAGTCATTTTTTAAAAGGTAAAAGATTTGTCACCGGCATTTTCTGTCATGTTGGAAAAGTGTATGTCTTATTTGTGCAGTTTGAGAATTTAAATGAGGGCATGATTTGGTATGTCTTTCTTTCATTTTGATTACGAGAGAATGGGTTAGCAAGCTAATAGAACAAATTCAATTGAACATTTTTAAAATAAGGCATTCATAAGATTGCTCAGAGTTCCGTTTAAGCAATATTAAAACTGCTCAAAAACCAAATTTGCTCACAAAATATACGAGTAAATGAGAACGTGAATATATCGCTTGCTTTTAGCTGCAGTTACGAGGTTTTTGTTGAAATTTGACCATATATATCTTTCTTACAGTCTGTACGTGAGGGAATGGGTCAACAAGCCAACAGAACCAACAGTCAATGGGACGTTCTTGATACAGTTATAACCAACGCTCTTATTGTGGACGCCGTGACGGGCATTGTTAAAGCTGATATTGGAATCAAGGTAGCCTACTTTAAACAATACAAAATCCCTAAATTATATCATAGTATTAAATCCATATGTTGATATCTTAACAAATCGATGTATGGACTCGTAATTAAATGTGATATAGAGTTATTTCTTTTCAATTCTCAGTGATTTTGAACCGATGGACCGTTAAGGGACACATAAGAGTTTACTTGTTCATTTTTCGTTAAACGGTCTAAAGCATAATTAAACATTATGAAAATTATATCACTTTTACAGAGCTACAAAAACGAGGGTAATGACTTAACGAAATGCAAAGTATCATTCAATCTCCATCATATCCTACCGGAGTGTTGTTGAATTGTCACATGGAGACAATTAGATTGAATAACCACACAATAGAGATTAGCCTGCAAATTTTAAACGCATTTGGTCCATTTTCTCTGTATATCTGTAAACGGGTGTGTCACAATCAGATGTACATCCATCTTCGCAAGCCAAGGGTTACTACCTCCACTTTGTTCCTTACGAACCCTTGGCCGCTCGCCTCTATGGAAATCGAAAGTACCACCGTGCGATTTCATTGGACGCGATAACTTTCCCATTATCCAATCAAAACACACTAAACAAGCCGTCTTTGTCAAAACGAAAACGTCACGGCTGACGTGAAAATCGATATCCGTATTTGATGCATCGCCTAACACGTTTTAGTACGAGGCTTTTGATTGGCCAGAAATAGCAACTGCAAAGGGCCGCGACTCTTTATCGCCGAAAGGTGGTATGGTGGTACTTTCGATTTCAATAGAAGCGAGCGGCCAAGGGTTCGTAAGGAACAAAGTGGAGGTAGTAACCCTTGGCTTGCGAAGATGATGTACATCCTGTACCTGCCTCATGTTATAGGATTCCAGTTGACATACAAATCAATATAACAACATAAATTTGATCTTATATTTATTGCAAAATGATTATTATGTTATGTACCAAATCTTAGGAAGAATACATTAGCGGTAAAAAAAAAGTTATTGCAATAAATGTATTGAAAAAATGGGGTAAAAATGGAATAATGATGTTTCATTTGAATTTTCCTTATTTTCCTCTTTAGAATTTTGTATGAAATTGTTCTATTATTCTACACTACATGCAGCATTCAGTTAGAGAAATTATTCAGCTTTCATCTGCAGGTTATTTTATGAAGATGTGATTAGAATTGGTTGATTTATTACAGAAATACCGAGACCACCCTTTCGTTATATAATTTCACTTTCGTAGATGGTCTTTTATAGTGCGAAAAAAAGTTAACTTATGGCTTACAGAATTTTATTATTTTCATTTTCCTTTTGAAAAAAAGACATGTAAATAAAAATTTAAATTGAAATGTTCATAATGCATCAAAGGGTAACTAAGCTATTTCGGCAAGAAGTTCGTTGACCTAAAATGTCCTGTCCGTAGACACGTTTTACCAAAGCGATTTTTAAGTAATATCACTACAGATTGCGACAAAAGATTCTTTAGCTGTTAGCAAATCTATAAAATTAGATTTGCGTGAAATTTTATCAAATTGTATTTAGTACTTTATTTTTTATGTACAATAACAGAAATGTCTTGTCCGTAGACAAAATGTCTTGTCCGTAGACAGGTGTAAAATAGCTTCTTAAATGGACACAGTCTTTGTTAGCTTATATTGTGGACATGTTTCTGCTAAATAAGTGTGCTTTTCCTTGAAAGAAATGTATTTTTAGTGAAAGTAAGGTCAAATAGTGGCTCACAGGCAAAAACAAACGCGTCTACGGACAAGACAGAATTTCATAACAGATATCATGAGTACCTCATGCCGCATTTTAATCATCATTTTTTATGTGTATTTCATTATTGTTGGCATCCAACAGTCGAAATCAATAAAAAAAAAATCTTCCCAAGAACCATTTTCCAAATTGGGTACTGTACATTGAGGTAATAAAAACAATTTAATGCTGATAAACACCATATTTTTTCTATATTTTTTAACCTTTTCTATCAAATTAAACTTTTGATATCAAACTACAGTCGACACTCGTTGTGTCGAAGTCGGAGGGGCCCGTCAAAATACCTCGACATATCCGGAGTTCGACTCATCCGATTTTGATTATTTTTCGATGAAAACGATATTTAACCAATTTTAATGGGCGTCATATGTGTCTATGATTGAAATATAGTAGGAAAAGGAAAGAAATTGCTCGTATCGAGCAATTTCTATCCTTTTCCTACTATATTTCAATGGCAGTATTCAGTTCAAAATTATTTTGTCTTGAAAAAATTATGTCAATAGATGAGGACGGGACCAGATTTGAACTTCGACTTAAGCGGAAATTCGACTTATCCGATGTCGACATAACGAGTGTCGACTGTATCTAAATTGAGAAATGTTTCCTGATGTTTAGGTCTCTAAAAGAGAAAAGGAGAAAGGTTTTGAAACACCAAAGGCAAATAATGATATTGAATAGATTATTTACCAGCAGTTTCCTTTCCACCTGTATTTTTTACCATATCTCAATTAAAATTCCAACTCACATAAACGCTTTTCTATTTACAATTTCCCAAAATGTCACAACTTTGACTTTTTGCTGCAGACGATGATAAAATATATGATCGTCAAGAGGGAATTCTTGTATAAAAACATAGCAAAGAATATATTGATGAAAAATAAGAAATAATCTGTTATGCTAGCACCACCTTCTTTTGTCATAATGCTTTCCATGCTCTTTTAGTACTCGTACAGGCGTCAAAACCCAGTCTTGTTCGGGAAATGGTTAATATTCATATTCATTAAAATAATTAATGCTGCGTTTTTAAGTTTAATTTGATATGTGAATCTTTTATGTTTGTGTCTTAAACAATAGCTCATCTGACCTTATAGTGCTCTAGTTAAGGTATTGCGAGCTATCAATGTCCGTCGTCTGTCCGATTGTCCGAATGTCTATTTAACAGTTCAATAACTGCTCTAAATTTGTACTTTTCATGTTTAAAGTTTATTCCCTTAATCAATAAAAAGTTTTGGTGTTGTTTATTGTCAATTAGATATGATATTTATACCGTTGAACTGTAATCATTGTTAAAATGTCCAGTCCGTAGACAACGTTCAATGCAAATACGACCAACTTCAACAGTCATTATTTCTGTAAGTATTCGTATTAGGATTACAAATGTATATATCATTTTAAAGAAAATTGAAATTCCTGTCAATATTTGTTACTTTTAGGGCTGTACAGACAATACTGAATGAAAATAGAAAACTGAAAGATGTCATTTTATGCCTAATTTAGGTAAAATGTGAGAAAATAAGATTTTTTTCAAAATAAATATGTCATGGTCACTTTGTTTTGCATGTCATTTGAAAGCTTAGTCTGTGAGTGTTATGATGTAAAATGTTTTCTCCATTTCAAATGAAATTGATATTTCCAAATATGTTTAAGAAATTACATGCATCTTACTTTTTTCTCTCTAAAATCCCAAGTTTTACATGTAAAATAATTTTTATCCTTAAATCTGTGTAAAAAATGTTCTTATTTATATGAAGATATACTATTTAGCTTTCAGAAAAATATTGTCTCGTTTGTATTCATTGACTTTGAAAAATCACCCTTGGTGAAACATAGTTTGCACATCTGATTGTGACACACCCGAAAGGCAATGCATATTGTTGTCAAATAGACTTGGTTTAACCGTCGGTGTTGTTATGAAATCTCGCAACTACAGCTTGATTAAGCCGAAGTTACGACATTTCATAACAACGCCTATGGAAATTTAATTGTTTGTCCGAAATTATGTCACAGTTAGCTGGATAAAATCGTCCCCTATTTAATTTCAGGACAAGATGATCGTTGGCATTGGTAAGGCAGGTAATCCAGATGTTATGGACGGAGTTTCACCGGTAAGAGTTACCTTCCTTTATGAACGACACCAATATATGGCTTTGGTGATTAAGGTTGACTTCGTATCAGACTATACCTCGAGTTATTGCTCGCTATCGCTCCAATCGAACATCAATATTGCGAGCTAATTGACGTCATTTCCGCATCTATAGTCCGACCACCGGAAGAAATGTGGTCGAACCATCAGAGCCATTAGGTCATTTGGAACCCTCAGAAAAACAGCGGACCAATCAGTGTCAAGTAAACAAAGATTTTGATTGGCTTACACAAAACGGGTGGTGAACCTAATAGATAGAATAGCGCTGGTTTCCAACGATGGCGCGAGCCATACGCCAATCGAAGTCGCCATACATCATTAGATAAAACACCTCGTGCAAATTCGGGCGTTATCAGTGACGACGGAAATTGATGATAGTGTACCCTAGTCAAATTCCGGTGTCATCTTTTGCAACGGAAATTGACGAGGGATATCCTCGTCGTTTTGCGTTGCCAAGGATGACACCCGAAGTTCAACGACAAGTTTGGTTTCCTTGGAGGATGGAATTTCTTCAAAACCTATAAATTTATGAGTATTATTGTATGTTATTCTCAACTCGAATCTATAGGTGGGTTTTATAATTGTGAAATACCAACTGACAGAAGATAACACTAATACATACTTTACACACAAACTTATACATTTGTAAGCAACCAACTACCGACTGATCCAGACTTTCTTGGCTTTGGCCTGCAGCTAAGACATAGGTCAGCAGGCCGATGTTTCTCTTCAATTCTTCTCTATTCGTTAACCCATTACCAGACGGGAAAATGTTTGGACTTTTCCAATTACAAAGGTGTTGTATACGACAATTTCAAGTTGGTGAAAATTTAAAAATCTTCGTTTTTGGGGTTTAAAACGTTTTGCAGAATGAAGAGATTGCTTGTCACAAGGGATTTCTTCATTATCTACAATATTTTTCCAAGCATGTTTTCTAGAGGGAAGTCAAAAGGTGTCACTGTGTCAGAATGGGTTAAACGCAATACTATGAAAAATGTGTTGGGGATATTCAATATTTCGACGTCCACCTTATATGTCCCCAGTTGGCTTTGAAATGCAGCTAATAAATAGGTCATCAGGCCAATATTCGTCTTCATTTCTTCTCTAACCGATTTCCATACAATGACTCATTTTGACTCCCTACAAGATAATGGTTTTTGAAAACATTGTGGAAAATAAAGAAATTGCTCGAGACAAGCAATTTCTTATTTTCCCACAATGTTTCTATACAACAAGACTAAAACATTTAGGAGTTCACGCACTTTAACCCTTTTCCAAACAAGACCTGGTTTTGACGTCCCTAATAGGAAAGGTTTTGGAAAATATTGAAACAAAAGAAGAAGCTGCTGATAACCAGCAGTTTCTTCTTTTGCCTCAATATTTTCTATGCCATTTTTTAAACAAATCCTATCTTCAATAACATCCATTTTGTCATTTGTGGCAGTTTTTGAAGTGGATCACCCTAAAATTTTGTTATTTGGGAAAGGGTTAAATTGTCGCCTGCAACATCTTTGAAATTACGCCAATGTAAAAGTTTGTCATGTGAAAATGTGTTTACAACAAATACGATTAAAAGTGTCGGGGATAGTAAATATTTCGCTTTCATTTAGGGTATGGTAGTCGGAGCCGGTACCGAGGCTATAGCCGGGGAGGGTTTGATCGTGACTGCCGGAGCGCTAGACGCCCACGTCCACTTTATATGTCCCCAGCTGGCAAGAGAAGCAATTGCTTCTGGTATTACCACGATGTTCGGCGGGGGTACTGGACCTGCGACCGGCACGAATGCAACGACCTGCACACCTGGGCCAAACCACATAAGGTAAACCTTCTATGGATATCAGTAAATAGTGTTTTTATAATGTTCTAGAATTATGACTGGTTTCACTTTGAATTTATACTCGAAATGAAATTGTTTTATACCATTCTTTGCAAAATATTAAGAGTCCGGGGACTTTTTGTGGATGTTAAATACAACGAACATGAAACTGTTGATACTTATTTCCGTGTTTTGGTAAAACGTCATTATGAGTACATTACATGTATAGCCAATATCATTGCCCTGAACATTTCGCTTCACTTTGATAATTGTAGTTTTTTCTCTCATTGTTATTTGTGTTGAAATTTTAGAGAGACAGAAAAAAAACATTGCAAGAATTATGTCCAAATAAAACTGGCTCACTTGAGAATTCTTGCTCCTGTTTTCTTTTCAAAGTTGTGACAATACACGCACGCTACGGCTTTATCTCGTTTTTCATTTTCGGTACCTAATGCTTTATTTCAATTTTGGATCTGCAAGCTCAATCGATCACGACATTTTTTGCATTAAGAATTGGTTTCTAAAATTGCAGATGACATGACAAATTCCTTTCTTTCGAACTGTCATTTTTCATTTAGGAAATTAAATTTTTACACAAAATTTAAGAAGGCGGGTGTCTCAAACTTGATACATCTATCTCTAATGACTCCACCAGGAGCTCGACAAAGTTTACCACAAATAGACATATGGTTGCTACAGCCATGGAAACAAACATGAGATAAATGAAGAAAATGCTGACCATCAGCATTTCATTGCTTTTTCAACAAAAAAGTGTAACTGCAGCTTGTTGAAAAGCATCGATTTTGTTCTTTTTTTCTTCTTTTGTATTCCCCAAATCATTGTCCACTGCTGCGCCCAGATGTGGTCTTGTAAAGGGTTAGAATATCGTCGCTTTTCAACGAAAATCTCGTAACTGCAGCTTGATTTAAGCTGCAGTTACGAGATTTTGTTGAAAAGCAGCGACATTATTGTTTGGTAAAAGCTCGAACCTGTATTTTCCAGACACATGCTACAGAGCACAGACGCGTTCCCGCTGAACTTTGGATTTACAGGAAAAGGCAACTCATCTTTCTCTGGTGGTATAGCATCGGATCTAGAGGAGCAGATCCTCGCTGGAGCTATTGGGTAAACTTTTTATTATTATTATTATTATTATCATTATTATTATTATTATTATTATTATTATTATTATTATTATTATTATTATTATTATTATTATTATTATTATTATTATTATTATTATTATTATTATTATTATTATTATTATTATTATTATTGTTATTGTTATTGTTATTATTATTATTTAATCGATTCTTAAACGTTCAGAATTCACATTTCACTCACTACGGGGGGTATGATCTTGGCAAGAAAGACGATTACATTGACAAAACTGTAGTAATTTTGAAAGAGAATCTGTCTATTTGGTACTAGCAATGTACAACCCGTTGCGTTTGTATAATGTACACTAACTAGCACCATTTAAATGCCATTTTATAAAGATAATTACATGTAAGTTTCAAACACTCTATAAAACTTCTGTCATTAGCGATGCACGGTCGAAATTAGTTATCAGACTAGACGTGCAATGGGGACATTCTTGTGCTAAACATAGATTGATTCTACCGAGTTTTCCTGAAAGATCGTCGGTGTTGTTATAAAATCTCATAACTACGGCTTGAATCAAGCCGTAGTTACGAGATTTTATAACAATACCTACGAACTACGACTGTTTGTCCGAATAACGTCACTGTTAACTTAATAATATCTTGCCATATTCAACTAATATGTTTCTCAAATTTCCATTCTAGGTTAAAGTTGCACGAGGACTGGGGCACTACACCTGCCGCCATAGACACGTGTCTGAAGGTGGCTGAACAGTATGATATACAGGTATTGTATGATTTCATTGATCTGGCATAGCTTAAACTTTTTTATTATGAATTACAAACTAGAGCTGTTTCATGAAAATAGTTTGGTCATATTTTATTGCATCCTTTTCATATCTATGTACTTAACTATATGTTTATTGAATGTATTTTGCCCAATTTCAAATATGCATATTTTTGCATAATGGTCTCTGTCATGTCAAAAAATCCAACAATAATCTCTCAATACAATTGCTTCTTTTCTTAATTGCTACTTTTCTCCGAACACATGTATTGGATAAGCTGTATTTATTGGGTTTTCGGGGGGAAAAGACAAAATATTTTAAATACTTATGACGTCTTTATGCAATAATAACAGAGCAACAGATAAGAGTGGGTGGAGACATACAAATTTTCTATTTCAAATCCAGACCTTGTGTTGTAGGTACTCATATGAATACCTACAACATAGTGTTTAATGAGTGAGCATGTAGTGAAATATTTTATTTTGAAAACCCATCACCCTCCTCTAATCCGTAGATCTGAATAATTGTAGGTCACAATCCACACGGACACCCTAAACGAATCCGCTTGTGTTGAAGAATCTATTGAAGCGTTTGACGGACGTACTATCCATACTTACCATTCAGAGGGTGCGGGAGGAGGCCACGCCCCTGACATTATCCGAGTGTGTGGGGAGAAAAATGTGCTTCCATCGTCAACCAACCCAACCCGCCCTTACACGGCCAATACAATTGATGAGCATCTAGATATGTTGATGGTCTGCCATCATTTGGATAAGTAAGTTTTTTTTGGTTTTGATGATCTAGGATAATATGTTGACAAAACGTTTACTGTTATGAGGTATTAAAGGACCCCGGTAAATACAAAGATATACCAAGAACTTGTATTCGAAATTAAAATATCCTGAGACGTGACGTCACTGGTACGCTGTCTTTTTTTACCTTAGTTAAGTAACATATTATCTTAGGGTTTTATACAGGTTAAAATTAAATCTGCGAGCCCAATATCTTCAAAAAGAAATAAACAATAGAAAACAACCAAAATTTCTTCATTATGAATATTTTAAAACTATTTATCTTGGATATAACTTATTTTCGTTATGAAATATCCCAAATGCTTAGTTTCCAGACATGACAAAAAACCACATTATTTCAGGAACATCAAAAACGATGTGGCGTTTGCTGAATCTCGTATTCGAGCGGAGACCATTGCAGCTGAGGACATTCTACATGATATGGGAGCAATTAGTATAATCGCTTCTGATTCACAGGTGAGCGATCTTTCCTAAAATAGTCCACCCCAAATGAGATTCACGCGACGTCGGAATTATTCGGGCGACGTCTTAAACATTTGGCGGTGGAATGTTCCACCGCCGAATGTTTACAACGTCGCCTGAATAAGGTCGTATATAACGAATGTCGCACAAAAATTTTCGCGGGAATCTCGCTAGGGTGAACTACTTTAGATAAATTCTAAAAATAAAACACCGTTGTAATATCAAGTTCAGGTCTAAATCCAAATATCTGGTTCTTTATCAAAGCTTTTTTTATATCACCTCGTACCTTAACCTGGCAGATTACAATTCTAGTAATAATGATCGTAAAATGGGATTTGATTCCACGTATTGTATAATTAGTATAGACAAAAATGTATTTAGAATCTACGCTGGAGGGGAAAAGTCTGCCCACCATAATTACAACATGGAAACTGCACATAATACAACGATGATTACAGAACGCAGACATAAAATATATTTACAAATACCAGTATGGTAATTGTTATCAAACAACCAACAGACAAGATAGAGGCTACTAATTATTACCCTCATTCCATCGTCCATCGTTTACCACCGTTTTACTACGAAACAATCGAGCTCTGTAATTAAGCTGTAACTGCACGCATAACAATTAAAAAAATCCGACACAAAATTTCATTGACTGAAACCCCAATATGCCGTCATCGACCAAAAATAGACTTGACGTAATCCGAAAATTTAATTTCATTTGATGATAATCACCATTTAGATGAGTTACCAAGTGCGTGATCACTGTATAGGCCTATATATTCGGTCTTTTCGTAATTCCGGTAATACAGAGTTGTCGTTCCTGCGGGACGTTATATTTACTTCCATTTGCCTGTTTGACAAGCGGCAACTTTAATAGTTTCGTAAATTCAATGAGTAAATAAATGAAAATGATTTTTATTGTTACTTAATAATGGAATCTAATAATACCTCTGCACCTTCCATCATTTTTAGATCGTTCGGAGATCTATAACAAAAGAAATCTCCCATAATCCGATGATAGGTTATCATTGAAAATATTTTCCCCCGTAGCGTGCCTCAAATCAGGCGAGTGTCGATTTGTGACGTCATGACTTTGCCTTGCTTACTATAGTGATATGACGTCATAGAAATAAAAAGAGGGGCAACTTTGGGGGAAAAAGATACATGTATATACGTGAACGCTGTGAGCGAGTTTTTCCAAACAAATTTTGTAACTGTTTGTAAGGACATTCCGCTTCACACGGTTTCCACTGTTTCGGAAAACGATTAAAATCGGAAAAAAGAAAAAGTGAACGTTATCCCTTTTCCAAACTGCCAAAATTTGGACTTTTCCTATATGAAAGCTGCTGAAAACGACAAAATAGATGTTGTTAAAGATAAGATTTGTGTATGATATAGCACAGAAAATATTGAGGCAAAAGGAGAAACTGCTGGTTATCAGCAGTTTCTTCTTTTGTCTTAATGTTTCCCCAAGCCCTTTCTATTAAGGACGTCAAAACCAGGCCTTGTTTGGGAAAGGGTTAAAGCACATAAAATTTTTAGGAAAGAGGCGATATTTCTGACTATCGTCAAATTGCTTCCTTTTTCTCAATGTTTTTCCAAACAATCTACTTTGGTCAAATACAGGACGTAAGAAAAAAAAAATGAAGAATTCGTTTAAAATTAAATGTGCCGAAAAAATGACGGATTTTTTAAAACTCTTACCCAAACAACAAAATATGGTCCTTTCCAAATTAAGTCTTGCTAATTGTCAGAATGATTTTGATTTTGCTATTTTGTGGGCATCAAAACAAAGAATTAGATAGGAAAGGGTTAGCATAATAAACCATCATTTCAAATTTAATTCAAATTTGAAGCAGGCTGTAGACTATGATACGTAGATCTACTAAGAAGAACAGTTTGGTGTAGATGTATATAGTAGAATAAGAACTAAAGAGGGAAAAGCAAAGTCAGCATGTTTTTCTCCATTCTAAAAACTTTGATATTTCGTTCAAGTATATCTATGTTATTCATTGTTTGTTCGTTAAAGCTTCCCCAAACAAGACCTGGTTTTACTTAATAGAAAATAATTTGGGAAATATTTTGGCAAAATGTAAGAGCACCCTGATTACCAGCATTTTCTCCTTCTGTCTCAATAGACTAGATCTACTTTGATAAATTATTATGTAAGTGTTTGGTGTGTTGGTACTATGTTGCGATGGGATTTCTCTTTCTTCTTTCCGCTGAGGTTCCTTTGTTGGAATCTCCCAACGATCTACGCGTTTCGGCTTATACTGTCTCTCAGACTCGGGTATGCCTAGGCCAGATACGATGTTTGGTTCTAATTCTTGTGACTTATTACACGAATCCAAGCTCGTCTTGCATTTGCCTCTTTCGATATAGTTTGTGCAGTTCAAAATTTACAATTTTATCCGCAAAATTATGGCATTTATGAATGCAGTAGCGGTTCTTTCCCACCGATAGCGCTTATTTACATTGACACCGGAAGACGGTATACCGTCCCGCATGAACGACAACTCTGTAACGACGGAATTACGAAAATCCGGAATGCACTAAGGATGAGATAAGTATTAGATAGAGGCTGTAAAGTAGATTCTACGCGATATAAACGTTTGAACGTTTATGTCGCGTAGAATCTACAATACAGACTCTATCTGACTTAGTGTTCGTCAACCAATGAAAACATACGCTTCTACTGTCATTTTAAAAACCACGCCTCCGACCGGAGCTACTATCAAGCGGGTCTTACTGGAATTACATCATTTTCCAAAAATTACATCATTTTCCCAAAAATTACATCATCTTTCACAATTGCACTGGAAACGAGGGCGTGGTTATGTATATCCGTGACATACACCGACCGGCAGTGCGTTTATGTGAAATATAGCGCCGATATTTTCAAATATACTGCAATTTCATTGGTCCAAAAACTAGGACGACCACTAATGCCAAATAAAAACAGTGGCACAGTACATGACATCGCAATATAGTAAATTCTATATTGTTACGACAGAGTTTAAGTCGATTAATATGAGCTAGAAACTCCGTATATGGAGTAACTAACTATCTACTCATGAGATCAAAATTGCATGCAAAAAGGTCGTCCATATCTTCATAACATTATTGTAAACATATTACACACGATATAAATGGTAGCACAGTAAACCATATGCAATTAATTTGAATAAATGACATTGTTATCAACACAATCAACAGACAAGACAGAGACTACTATTGTGCGCGCATGGGACCAAAATTGCATGCAGCGCGGTCATAGATCTTCAACATTTTACAACATAACGTGCATTCGTCAATTGGTAGAATTACCCTGGTATTTGTCATTGGGAATTTCTAACAGAAGGTATATGGCCTATTGTTCTTAGACCATCAAAGGGCTTTTAGTCTTTGCTTGTGTGTGCAATGTATTTATAAGCAGGTTGATTTGGAAATCGAATCTCATTTGTCTCAAATGTCCTAAGGGTCGTTTTACCAGATTCTGGCTCATTTGCAAATAGCGGCATTGTTATCGTACAATCGACAGACAATATATATACTACTATTTTGTCGTTTTTCAACAAAAACCGTGTAAGCTGCAGTTACGAGGTTTTTGTTGAAAAGCAACGATTTCTACATATGGGACCAAAATTGCATGTATTATGGTCATAGATCTTCAATATTTTACAACGTAACGTGCAAAACACAATTAGTATAATTATCCTGGCATTTGGTATGACAATTGTGACAAAAGGTCAATGACCTTTAGTTCTCAAGTCCGCGAAAGTATTGCCTTGCAGCAAACGAAACACGTGATATCCTGCTTCAAAGACTGACTTTATAATGGTCATATCACATAAGGGAGCTAAAAGCAATTGATCATGGAGTTATAGTAAGAAATTATTTCATCCGTTTAGTTTAAATAACTTGTAGTTTCATAAAGTAGAAAGGGGATTCCAGCACGAGTTTTGTAAAAGCGATTGTCGCTGCTATATTGTCCGTGTTCAAAGTTCTCTATAGATACATTTCGTAGATATTTTCTCATTTTTTAGCTCGACTTTTCGAAGAAAATGAGAGCTTATACTGTCACCTGGGCGTCGGCGTTGGCGTTGGCGTCGGCGTTGCAACAAAGGTTAAAGTTTTTTTCAAACATCAATAACTTCCATACTATCAAAGGGATTCAACCCAAACTTGGAATACTTATTCACCATCACACCCTCTACCTTACTACCAGGGCCATGACCCTGGCTCCACTATATTTGGAGTTATGCCCCCTTTATACTAAGCAACTTAGAAAGTCGAGCGGGCTGTCTTCGGACAGCTCTTGTTTATGTTTATGTTTATACACGTGTATTTTCTTATGAAAATTCTTAAAATTTTCAAGCCAATGTATATGCCGTTTACGAGGAATATTATTTATATTTTTTTCTTGAAACTAAATAAATTGTGCTTTACCACAGCTCACATGGAAATATAATGGGATTTGTAAAAGCTTTTGACTTATCAGTAACAATTTCGAAAAAGTTGATATGGAAATGAAATGTCTCTTTAACTGTGCGATGAATAGGAACGACCTTAGAAGGCGTAGGTGCCGATGTTCCGCATAACATATTAATTCGTTTACATTTTCAGGCTATGGGTCGCATCGGCGAGGTGATTGGAAGAACCTGGCAAACTGCGGACAAGATGAAGTTGCTCAGAGGTCAACTATCGGAGGAAAAAGTACGTATGATAAACATGAGCCAGGATCTGGAAAAATGTCCCTTAAAGCATTTTTCAAAATTGAGTTTCAAGATCAGCCTGTTGTAAAATGGAGTCCAATATGCATCCATACTACTCCCTTTAAGTTACTATAGGTCACAAAGAAGCTATTAGAGAACAACATGGATCCTGATCAGACTGTGCGTATGCACAGGCTGATCTGGATCTTTGTTGGGCTCAAAAGCCTTAAAGGACGTTTTTCCAGATCCTGGCTCATTAATATTTTTACTCATAAGCAGTATTTATCTCTTTCGTTGCTGTCATTCATGAAATGTTGTATTGGGTGACATTAACCGTTGACCAAACAAACTATTGAGACTGTACAAATCTAGATGATGGAACAGGCGACCACGGAACAGTTGACCATGGAACAGGCGACCAACGGCCGTGTTCATGACAATAGAATTAAGGTAGGGCCTGGGTAATCAGTTATGGAACGAAATCTGTATGGTGCGAATCGACGGTTTTAAACGATTCTAAGACGATTTTACAGGCAAGTAATTTTCATTGCTCTCAAATTTTGAATTTTTGACTTTCGTTGTTTTTTGCCGACTCTTTATACAATTTAGAAACATTCTCACAAAATTGTTAAAAATATTCCCCGGATATCTGAGCACGCTCAATTATTTCCGTTGTTACTAAAACAGGCGATAGTGCATCTAACGGTACTTTAAAAATGCTCGGACCTACGGACGTCACGGAATAAGTCGAAATAAAACGATTAAACCGGAAGTGCATTACCCAGGCCTTACCTTAATATTTATACCCCCCACCTACGAAGTAGAGGGGGGTATATTGGTTTCACCATGTCTGTCTGTCTGTCCGTCCGTCCGTCCCTCCGTCCGTCCGTCCATCCGTCCGTCCGTCCGTCCGTAGACTTTTTCGTTTCCGTGCTCTAACTCAAGAACCGGTTGACCTAGGATCATGAAACTTTACACAGTTGTTGCCCATGACCCAAGGAGGTGCCCTATTGTTTTTGGGTCACCAAGGTCAAAGGTCAAGGTCACAATCAGACTTCGTTTAAAATCCGTTTCCGTGCTCTAAGTCAAGAACCAGTTGACCTAGGATCATGAAACTTTACACAGTTGTTGCCCATGACCCAAGGAGGTGCCCTATTGTTTTTGGGCCACAAAGGTCAAAGGTCAAGGTCACAATCAGACTTTGTTTAAAATCCGTTTCCGTGCTCTAAGTCAAGAACCGGTTGACCTAGGATCATGAAACTTTACACAGTTGTTGCCCATGACTCAAGGAGATGCCCTATTGTTTTGGGGTCACCAAGGTCAAAGGTCAAGGTCACAATCGGACTTCGTGTAAAATTGGTTTCCGTGCTCTAAGTCAAGAACCGGTTGACCTAGGATCATGAAACTTTACACAGTTGTTGCCCATGACTCAAGGAGGTGCCCTATTGTTTTTGGGTCACAAAGGTCAAAGGTCAAGGTCACAATCAGACTTTGTTTAAAATCCGTTTTCGTACTCTAAGTCAAGAAGAGGTTGACCTACAGCACTTTTTCAGTGACAAGGCGCTAGTGGGGGGTATTTGTCCGCTCTGCGACAGTTCTAGTTAAAATAGCAACGAAACTCTAGACACAGGACGAGATAATACTTATTCTTTTTGTTCTCATAGTTTGTTTCATAGTCTTTTATATAAGGTATGCTAGAAACAAGTATTGTTTGGGAAAAGGGTAATTGATATATCGCCTCTTGTACGTATATTTAAAAGGAATAAGCCACTGGACTCTCGGAAAGGATATTGTTAAAATATCGGTGAGAGAAACAACAGTTAGGTGCACCAACCACCACGATATGACTGCCTTACGATCATTACTAGTTTTTGGACAAATAAAATTACAATTAACTTTAAAATTTTCGCCGCTATATTTCGCATAGACGCGAGTGTCGTCTTGTTTTTGTTACGTCTATACATAGCCACGCCCCCATCTCAAATGAACTGCTAGGTAAGATACAGTCTGTAAAGTATAATTCGTCGCTTTTCTACAAAAACCTCGTATCTGCAGCTTGTTTTAAGCTGCAGATACGAGGTTTTCGCAGAAAAGCGACGCTATTCCACGCGATATTAACATTCTATGCTCTGACGCATTTGAATGTTTATTTCGCGTACAATCTACTAAGCAGCATCTATCGAATAAGTAGACAATTTCTGAAACGTCTGAGAGTAGATGGAGTAATAAACACATAATTATATAATCTTGTGTGAAGACACAAAACCATTAAAATGTCAGACGCCATTCGGGACAAATAATCACAAAAAACACTACAACAATTTCATGTCTTATTCATCAAGATTATTTCCTCCAACGTTTAGCTTATCCTTTTAAGATTCCAGTCCGTTCATTCACATGTCTCTGTCTAAGGATCTCACTGACATACCGTCCGTCACGGACCTTTTATGAGATGTGAAAAAATATAAATCTTTGTCAGTCAGTAGGCACTTCTCACTTTTATATAATTTTCTGGGTCTAGAATGTTTCGGGGTCTTATATTCTGTTTTTATTCGGGAGACAGGGCGGAGCCTATAAACGGTTTATTACATTTAAGCGTCAGGAGAAACAGCTTTCTCGGTTTGTTGTAAATCGTCGGTATCATTGCAAAACATTATAACTACAGCGTTAATCAAGCTGTAGTTACGAGGTTTTATAACAACACATTTTACAATTGCACATTCTTTCAATTTTGAGATGTGTTCATGCTCGTGCCGCACGTTTTTCTCTTATATCAACCGATGTATCGAGAAGTAAACTCGTCGAATAACCTCTTTGCTTAGCCACACCCTGAAATGTGAATAAGAACGGAATATACCATATGCTCATTTTCCAAATGTGACATCGGGTTGACGTCTGCTAAGTCTGTTCCGTTTCTCAAAAAAATGGTTGTATTGACTTCTCAGAAGGTACGCTTTAGTGTGTCAGGTCACATATAAGAGACATGGCATTGTTTGTAAAAAGTTAGAAATATGACAAAGCTTAAAAGATTGCTGATGTCAAGCATACATAATGTAATATTTAAGTAGAGTAATATTGCCATGAAAATGTCACTGCTCATTAGTAAATAAAATCCAATAAACTAAATAGTGAACATTCCGCCTACAACTTTGTGACTTTATATAATCCGGTGTCGATATTTGTATGATATGTGTTTACAAATTTTACATATGTCAACAAAGCCAAATGAATTCTTCATTTCCAATACAAATTTGCATGCGATGGTTTGAATCTTGCAGGTGTGAGACACCTGCAAGATTCGAACCATCGCATGCAATATTTAAAATTGGAGTTCGATTCTGTGTTTTTTATATAGGTGACATTTGTAAACTTGCGCCCTAATATCATAACTGAAGAATCATAGTATTATTATGTTTTTTTATTCTCTGTATGCCACACTATATTTTGAAAAATGATATGTATAGGTAAGAGGCGCTAGCCTCTTACCTACTTAGCGACATCATGTTCATAATTTGTTCTTATTTCATATACCGATGTGTTGAGAAAATGTGACACAGAACATGTCATTCACGCAACAAAAAGTTTCGTCATCTGTCATTGTCCTTTAGGAAGTATTTTTTGAAGTCTGGATTCACCCTTCTCACCAATTGACCAAACGCCAATCGACAGATCGCTCCGCCCAACATAGAATTTAAGACAAACAATTGACATGTGTTCGTTTATAGGGAACGATTTTATTCAGTTAATCGTGAAGTAAATTCGGACAAACAAAATAGTATTTCGTAGGTGTTGTTATAAAATTTCGTAACTACGGCTTAATTTAAGCCGTAGTTACGAGATTTTATAACAACACCGACGGTTTATCAAAACATACGATAAACCTAGTCTATTGTTATCACAAAATTCTTTGCAATTGGCATGTCGATTGTTTTGATTGTCAGTCGATAAATCGATACAATAGCACGTGCAACGAAGAACAATTGGGGCATGACTTTTTTCTGATCGTCCATTGGCTAATCGATGTTTTTGATTGACAGTCGGCGTTTGGTCAATTGACTGTTAACATTAACATCTAAAACGAATTTGACCCCAGAGGAAACGCAGTTAAAATATTAAATAGTTGTCTTTGATCAAAAGTATATGTGACTAATATCAGAGGCCATAAGAAAGATTATAGTTTGCGAGAAAATGACTTGGTCAGTCTGTAGAATTCAACCTAAAATTTGATATGCACAGGAAAAGGTAAACTGAAAAGAACAACTCTCACATGTTTACATTAATTGGGCTAAGTGTAGGTAAGAGGCGCTAGCCTCTTACCTACTTAGCGACATCGTGTTCATAATTTGCTCTTATTTCATATACCGAGGTGTTGAGAAAATGCGACACAGAACATGTCGTTCACAAAACAAAAACATTCGTCATCTGTCATTGTCCTTTTGGAACTATTTTTTGAAGTCTGAATTTACCCTTCTCACCAATTGACTGTTAACATAAATATCTAAAACGAATTTAACAATAGAAGAAACACATTTAAAATATTCAACGGCTGTCTTTTATAACAAGTACATAAGACTAATATCAGAGGCCTTTTAAGCAAGATTACAGTTTGCGAGAAAGTGACTTGGTCAGCCTTAAGAATTCAACCTAAAAATGATATGTCTAGGAAAAGGTAAACCGAAAAGAATAATTCTCAATTAGCGACATTTTGCCTCTTATTGGGATACTTTTCAAAAGTTCATAATGCCGGCTTCTTATTTTTTGACAGGTCTAGTTGACAGATTTGATTTGATAATTCAGAACATTGTATCGGAATTGTTTATGTTAACCCCATTAATGTAAACAATTGAGAGTTATTCTTTTCAGTTTACCTTTTCCTGGACATATCAAATTTTAGGTTAAATTCTAAAGGCTGACCAATTCATTTTCTCGCAAACTGTAAACTTGCTTATGGCCTCTGAAACTTGTTATCAAAGACATCCATTTAATATTTTTAATGTGTTTCCTCTATTGTCAAATTCGTTTTAGATGTTTATGTTAACAGTCAGTTGGTGAGAAGGGTATAACCAGACTTCAAAAAATAGTTCCTAAAGGACAGTGACAGATGACTAAACTTTTTGTTGTGTGAACGACATGTTCTGTGTCACATTTTCTCAACACCTCAGTATATGAAATAAGAACAAATTATGAACATGATGTCGCTAAGTAGGTAAGAGGCTAGCGCCTCTTACCTATACTTGTTTACATTAATGGGGTTAACATAAACAATTCCGATACAATGTTCTGAATTATCAAATCAAATCTGTCAACTAGACCTGTCAAAAAATAAGAAGCGGGCATTATGAACTTTTGAAAAGTATCACAATAAGAGGCAAAATGTCGCTAATATAAACAATTCCGATACAATGTTCTGAATTATCAAATCAAATCTGTCAACTACACCTGTCAAAAAATAAGAAGTCAACATTATGAACTTTTGAAAAGTATCCCAATAAGAGGCAAAATGTCGCTAAATTTTGAAAAAATGATATAAAAGATGTTAATCAGCATATAAGGGATAATCTAGCGTGTTGAATGACATCGACATTAAATGTCAAACCTTATTAGAAACACTAATCATAACATATTATATGACATATGGCTACACCTACAACTTTATGTTTCTTTAGCGACATTTTGCCTCTTATTGGGGAACTTTTCAAAAGTTCATAATGCGTGCTTCTTATTTTTTGACAGGTCTAGTTGACAGATTTAATTTGATAATTCAGAATATTGTACCGGCATTGTTTATATTAGCCCCATTAATGTAAACATGCAATGGAGAGTTATTCTTTTCATTTTTCCTTTTCCAAAAGATTATTCAACTTTTGACTGAACGCTTAAGACTGACAAAGTAATTTTCTTGCAAATTGTAATCTTGCTCATGGTTTTGATATCAATCACATATACATCTTATCAAAGACAACCATTTAATATTTTAAATGCGTTTCCTTCGTGGTCAAATTCGTTTTTAGTACTAATATGAATAGTAAATTAGTGAGAAGGGTAAATCCAGGCTTCAAAGAATATTTCCTAAAGGACAATGACAGATGACTCTAAATTTGAAACGTTTTGTTGTGTGAATGACATGTTTTGGGTCACATTTTCTCATCACCTTGGTATATGAAATAAGAGCAAATTATGATCATGATGTCGCTAAGTAGGTAAGAGGCTATATCCGATAAACAAACAAAAGAAAAACAGTTCCACCTACAAGCGCTACCTACAACTATACATTTCTATTTCGTACTTGAGAATTATAATCCTATTAACAAAACGATAAATTCTACCTACAACCTTTCCTCTAAAATACTCCGTACCGGTCAGTTTTAGGCTATATGTGTCTTCAATGTAGGAGAATGTTAAGATTGTTGGTGCGAGGCGTATATAAATAAGGTAATCAAGCACTTGAGTGACAATGGGTCTATTTTCAAGTTCGTACGCGGACCCATAATACGTCATCAGAAGGGAAGTAAATCATGCGATACTTTAGCGTTGTCAAAAAGTCCAATATTTTTATTGCTGTGTTCAATGTGTAAACGTACTTTTAACGGACTCATCAGTACGAATTATACTTAAACCCAATTTCAAGCGATTTATGAGAAGTATCAGCCAAATATACGATTTTTCTCAAAGTTGTACTTTAAGATTATTGGTAACGAGCGCATATAATGTAATCCAGCGGTTGAGAGACATGGCCATTAATATGTCAGATGTCATTAGGGAACAAACTAATGCGATAAGATAAATGAAAGATAGTGTCATCTACAACTTAGTTTTCTTGTCGGTCAATTTCATGTGACTACTCAAAAATATCTTTTGGCTCGTAGAAGAACTTTTAAGATTAAGATAATCCACCCCCATGAGATTCGCGCGACTTCGAAATTATTCGGCCGACGTCGTAAACATTCCACCACATTCCACACGTCGGGTACGTTACGAAAGAAACAATTCCAACATCGTGTGGATGCCATAACGGATGGACTACCTTAGTGGTACCAAGCTTATGAAATGTAATTTACCTTGGCCTGGGAGATCCTTGCTAAAATGTCAAATTCATTAGAAGCAGTAATCTGACACATTAAATGATATCCAATGCCACCCACAACTTCGTGCTGTATTTCATTTATATCCGACTAATTGTCAAAAGGAAAAGATCTTGTAATTTGATAAAAAACTTTTAGTTACAAGCCAATGTAATTTTAAAATATCATTTCAGGTCAATTCTCTAAATGATTAGTATTAATGGTGTCGCCTGCTAAACAATGAAGTATAAGACATAAATTATTTCAAAGTTTACGAATATATACGTATTAAGCCAATCGTTAAATACCAAGCTTTTCGTGCAATTTAGCCTCCATTTTCATCATCTAAAATCCGGTTAATCTCGTCAACTTCTATTTTCATGGATGACACCGAAGTTGCCCGATGTGTTTGGTATCTAATGATTTATGGTAAATCTTAACCCTGTCGGTGTCAAGCGTATGTAATGTAATTCATTAGGTTTGAGACATCTCCATCAAAATGTCAGACCTCGTTAGTGAATGTAATCCGATAGGCTAAATGATACGTAATGCCACCTACAACTTTTGTTTCTGTATTTTCCCGTAAAT
This sequence comes from Fragum sueziense, assembly GCA_963680895.1. NCBI lineage: Eukaryota > Metazoa > Mollusca > Bivalvia > Cardiida > Cardiidae > Fragum > Fragum sueziense. The sequence continues at coordinate 34,951,605 of OY804604.1, read as the reverse complement.
TCTTAGATAACCGATATTGTTAAGGTAGAATGCCCCTAACGAGATTGGCGCGACGTCGGAATTACATTTGTACTAGTATTCGGGCAATGTCGAAAACATAAAATTTAGCGGTGGAACTTTCCACCGCCGAATGTTTACGTTTATTGGGGTTTTACGCCGTTTTCAACTACCAGGATCATATCGCGGCGGCTGGAGCACCTACCCATGGATTCCTGTTGTTTCTCAAACCAGTACTACCACAACACCCTTACCGAGCCTCCAGCTGCTCGCCTACTTAGGTTAACGATTTCAAACCCATTGGTGGGTGACAATTTTGTCAGAAAGGGTATTAGCCGCGGCCGGGTATCGAACCCGGGACCTCTCGAATGAGGGTCAGTTGCGCTACCAACTGCGCTAAGGCCGCGGCCCCCGAATGTTTACGACTGCATCCGAATAGGTTCGGATACGTAACGGCTCTAGTCGAAAAAAAAAAGCCTATGTTTTATTGATAACAAAATGGCCACATTACGGTTATTTTACCTTAAAAATGCAAAAGTACATTAAGGTTGATTGTGTCAAACATACAACCATAGTATAATAAACCATTCCATTGTGATCCGTCACCTTAAAGGGACCTTTTGGAAAGTCAATAAAACCAACATTCGAGAAATAGACTTATGATGCGTCAACCAAATGCCGCGTTTGCAAAACGATCAGAAAGTAGTGCGCACTGTCTGCGTAGACCGACTTGAGACAAACCTTTTCATTCTTCCCAGAAAGTCCATTTCGGGGTGACGTGTTCTGAGACACTATTATTTAGATGTTTAACTTTTTAGGTATAACAGTGCAATAAAAGTGCCACCTACAACAAATTCTTTTTTCATTTCGACCAATTTTCTATTTGTAAGAAGTGATACAACTGTTAGATATCTAAAGACAAGGGTTTGCAATGTAATTTAGCAGTTGGGAAATATGGCTATTAAAATGTCAGACATCATTTGGAACAATAATTGAATCAATTAATCACTATTTTGTGTCTTTGCAGGGCGATAACGACAACCTACGAATCAAGAGATATGTTGCCAAATACACAATCAATCCAGCTATAGCTCATGGCATGAACTCCTTAATTGGGTCCGTTGAGGTAAGAAATAATGAGCAGGCCCGTAGGAACAAAGTTGGCAAAAAATGCCAGATTTTCCTTATTTTACGCTGAAAATTTAGGAAAATCCTATTTACCCCCCCCCCCCCCCCCCCCCCCATCGAAGGGATCGCGTTTACTATCGTTTCCAAAAAGTCACATGGGTTAGCCAAAGTGTCTAAGCGATTATGACATTTGCTATAAACATTCACCACATATCTGCGCCGAGATTTGGAAAGATAGATTATTAATACCCATATTCTAGTCTAGACCTTTGAATGATAGGGGTGAATTATGATTTTTGTATTCAATTTATTCCAGGCAGTATTCAACTACGGTCCATGTTGCATTTAACACTAAATTGAATTCAGGTCGGCCGGGCTTTATGTTTTGTAGCTTCTGTGTGACATGTAGCTACTAATATGGATCATTATGGTTCCTGATCTAACTGCACTTAGGCATAGGCATAACACTGTTTTTCATGGTAAACCACGTAACTGCAGCTTAAAACAAGCTGCAGTTACGAGGTTTTCGAAGAAAGGCGACGATAGCCTGATTTTCAAACACCGTTGTATCAAATTTCATAAGCGTATATTTCCAGGTTCAAGCTCAATTGTATATCGTCGCTTTTCAACAAAAAACTGTAAAAAAATGTACTTACGAGGTCTTTGATAAAAAGCGATGATAACAAAATCCTTGTAACTGTAGCTTGTTTCAAGCTGTAGTTACTAGTTTTTATGAAAAGCAACACTATAAAGTATAGATTATTAATATACCAGTATTCTACTATCGTAGTCTAGACCATTGAACGATAGTGGTGAATTATGATCTTTGTATACAATTGCAGACAGGCAAGCTAGCAGACTTGGTAATTTGGAACCCGGCTTTCTTCGGAGCCAAGCCTGAGATTATTGTGAAAGGAGGCCAGATTGCCTGGAGCCAAATGGGTAGGACTTTATCCTTATATGCATTAATCATATTAACCCTTTCCCAAACAAAATGTAGTTTAACGTCCTTAAAAGAAAATGTATTGGAAAACATTGAGACAAAAGAAGAAAATGCTGATGATCAGCATTTTCTCCTTTTGCATCAATATTTTCTGTGATATCTTGGACAAGCCTGAGATTATTGTGAAAGGAGACCAGATTGCCTGGAGCCAGATGGGTAGGTTCACTCCAGGCACGTGGGTGATCGGGAGTGGTAGGGTGGTAGGAGTAATCGAGCTTGATTTGCATCGTTACGACTTCTAACTCGACTTTTATGAATGTGAAAAATACCCGTGTGTGATCTCGTAGAAAACTAATCTGGAAGCGATCGTGTTTTGATAGGATAGAAGATCGACCTGACTGAGAACCCAACGTGTCGGCATATCGTGTGTGATCTGGTTGATATAAGGGACCTTATAGGAAGTGTTGAAAATATCGAACCTAGTCAGTCTGCGCAGTCCGCGCAGCCAGACTAGGGCCGACACTTTTCACTTTTATGTAATTTTCTAAATCCGGAATGCTTTCCCTATCTTACTATATGTTCATTTTTCGCATACGGGATCTTGTTGACCTGTGCTGAGTCTGACAAGTTTGTCAAAATTTGGTTTTTCGAGTTCGGATAAGGTCCCTTTCAGCGCGACGGGTCACATATTTTACTCGAGCTGTATCCAACCTGTACTCTATCTCCTCGCTACTAATGTACTCGACTGATTCTCGACCGCATCTGGATTACCTCGACAACTCCTCCATCTGTTCACCCGACCAAATCAACTGTAGAGGTCAGGTTTAGTCGACTAGAGATTGAGAAGAAGTCCTTTGGTCGGGTTTGATCGCGGAATCAAAGCGATCTAGTTAATTGAGTAGATCGTAGAATCGGTAGTGGGAACCTAGCATAAAGATCGTCCCAAAATGATGCTCTCAGGAATACGTCAACAAGGGTTGTTTGATTATTCATACATTCAAATTTAATTAAGGAATGTTTGCATTTGTACAGAAAGGGGAATTTTCGGAGCGCGGAATTCTGCGTCACATGGGAAATGTAATAAACCTTCGTATTGTGTGAGAGATTTTTTTCTTTCCACACTGAATCCTCCTTCCATAGGGCAGTGATCAATTCGGGGATAGTTTGCTTCTAAGCCGATGACCCACCGAAGGAACAAATCTGTGTGTCGTGGCTTTTTCTCATATGCCACCCAGTTTTTCTCACATGCCACCCAGTTTTTGATGGCAATCATGAAATTGAACACCAATTGATAAATAAATCCAAATTTCAGTGCATACATGTATAAATTTGTGCAAACAAGAAAATACATTGGCCATTTATGCCCATAGGTTGAAATTAAATGCATTATTTCTGAGAAACAATGGCCAGTGGCCCAATAACCTCTCCCAAAATTATTCCTGTTGTGTGTGTGTGTTTTTTTGTTTTTTTTTCCTCCACTGAACCTACTCTATAACACGATGGATAATCACGTGATACAACAATTTCAGAACTTTGTAAATAAGGGACCGATTTGAATTCGGTTTGAAGCAGAGAAGGTGGACAGACATCACGCATTAGATGGATGTGGTGTATTTCTGCAAAATCAACAGATGAAAAAGTTATTGAAGATAAACCAAATATTTGGTTTATCTTCAATAACTTTTTTATCAGTTGATTTTTCAAAAATTTACCACGTTCAGCTTATTTCCGACATTTTCCCACATTCTATGCTTCAAACCGAATTCAAATTGTTCAAGTATTAACAAAGATATTGAAGATTTTCTGAAATTCTGAGTCATGTGATTATCAACCGTGTATAAGGCAACATGACATAACAGAAGAATTTTAATACATTGTATGACAATCGCAAGGAAAATGTAAAAATGCTTACCATTTGTGATCCGTCAGGCTAAAAGGAACCATTTAGGGGATATTAAAACTTAAGCGTGAGACACAGTTCAGATTCAGCAGATGTTCCACCAGATATCACATAGGAAGAATATTACATATTAAAACAAGATGTGTTTGTGAAACACAAATGCCCCCGAAATGGCCATTTTTGTAAAATGTTAAGTTTTCGTAGAGTAAAGGGTTGATAAGGGTAAATTGATGATCTTGAGGAAGGTCAAATTGCATGGAACAGATAGATATCATTTAAAGGAAGTTGCATACCAAATTTGAGCTTTGTATGTCAAATACTTTTGGGGAAAAGGCAAATGTTAAGTTTTCGGACAGACAGACAGACGGACAGACGGACGGACAGACGGACGGACAGACAGACAGACAGTCGGACACGAGTAAAACAATATGCCCCCGATCTCTCGATACGGGGGCATAAAAATTAACTTTAGACTGCAATATGCAACCCTGGTCGGTCTGCACGATACGCACATACTCGCTAGTGTCGATCCATGTCACATGGTCTGTGTTAGATTGGCGGATCACGTATTTCTATTTGAGCCAGGATCTTGAATATTGTTCATAATGACATTTGAGAACTACATAAATTGAGATCATCCTTTGCATATGCACGGCCTGATCAGGATGCATATTGTTCTCAAATAGCTACTTTGTTACAAGCATGGATCCTTATTGGACTGCATTTGACCGCACAGGCCGATCTTGAACATCCGTTTTCTATTTTCCAGATGCCTGGCTCATTTATGAACGGGAATGATGTTAGTTTTATGCAAACACAAATTGTGAGGCATGTTGACAATCTGTTTATGGGAGAATATTGGAGACAGTGTTCTTAGAGAGAAACAGGAAATAAATGAGTCGGATTCTGGAAAAAATCCTTGTATTAGATAGGGGCTGTATAGTAGATTCTACGCGATATAAAACGTTCAAAAGGCGCAGCCTTGAACGTTTATGTCGCGTAGAATCTACTATACAACCCCTATCTAATACAAGGATTTTTTTCCAGAATCCGACTGACTCTATCTGACTTATGCCCGCTTGCATACTCGATCCTGGGTTTAGCCGTAGACCGTTACCGAACTCGACCTCAGATAAGCTAGGCTTGAACCCGAGATGATCCCGACTTCATGGTCATTTGCTCTAACGGTTTTGAGCCCGGGTTTGGACGATCTCGAGTTTGAGCTATGGTTCATATTATTACGCGTGCCGAAACCGGTTTTTCTAGTTTTAAGCCGATCTAATTACCAGCAAAGAAAACAACCTATTTTTATCCATGTATTATCCCCCCCCCCCCCATTTCTTTTTGCCAAGTGGGCATTAATTTCTTACTTCTTTCTTTTAGTTATTTTCTCTATCTTCCACTTTTTCTCTTATTTTAACCTTTTCCCAAACATCAACATTTAAGGATATTTCAATTCAAAAGCTGCTGCAGAGGACAATACGAGTGATGATAAAATATGTATTTGTGTACAATGTAGCAAAGCAAATATTGATGCAGTTTCTTCCTTTGTCTTAATGTGTTATCTTGCCTTTTTTATTACGGACGTAAAAAACGGGTCTTGTTTGGATGTGGGTTAAGAAAGGGTCATCCTTCCTTATCTAACACCCGTCTTTTTATCTAATATTTAGAAATTGTCAAACATCTATCTTTTTCCTGACTAGTTTGTAAACAGGATTTTTTTTCGGAAACATTTTTGATTTGCAGAATACTCCCCGAAATTAGCTTACTAAGTACATAATTATAATTTCTTTCAAATAAGACAAACAGCATAACTAATATACATTTGGCTCATCCAAACCTGCTATGTACCAGGTTTGGCTGAGCCCGGGTTTTTAACTGTGAATTGAACTCAGCTCACAAGTGTGCAATACAACACAAGATTGGATAAGAAATAGCCATGGCTTAGCGAAACCTATGGCTCAGCAAGTGAGTTGTCCCGTTACCCTGTATAATCCCGGTTTAAGCTAGGCTTATACGCAGTATGCAAGTGGGCATAATTAGTGTTCTTCAACCAATGAAAGCAAACGCTTCTACTGTCATTCTTCAAACCACGCCTCCGACCGGAGCTACTATCGAACTGATCTTACTGGAATTACATCATTTTCCCAAAAATTACATCATTTTCCCAAAAACTGTGACATAAACTGACTGGCAGTGCGTTTATGTGTAATATAGCGTCGACATTTTCAAATATACTGCAATTTCATTGGTCCAAAAACTAGGACGAACACTAAATAACATTTGACACTACCATGTTACTAGATCAGCATGTACTTTTAAACCTTTTTTCCAAAGCAAGACCGGACTTTGGCGTTCCTTATGTAAAGAGAGGGGTTTTGGACAATATTTAGAGAAAAGAAAACAAATGGTGATGAACATCATTTTCCTCTTTGTTCAGTATTTTCTATACCACTTGCCCGGATGAAGAGTGGTTAAGGTTCATCAAGAACTGTGTTAAAAATGGCTTATCAAAGTGTGGGTTTGCAAATTTGCATGCGCCAATGCAGTCACCCCCCCCCCACCCCCCCACCCCACTCCTTCCGGAAAATACGGGCGACAAAGGAAAAAATGCCCTGATCTGCATTGGACATGAATTAAATATATATCAACATGTATTTTCTCGTCTACAGCAATTTTCGACGCAGGCTAATCTGGATCTATGTTGGTCTCGAATGCTAAATGGCACATATTTTCAGATTTCGGTTTAATTAAATACTGTAATCCGTCTCGCAGAATGTAATTGCTGACAAAAGTCAAATTATTTCAGCTCTGGAAATGTTTTTGGTTTTCGAAATCTAGTAAGACCCTACTACATGTATAATTAATGTTACTGCTTTTTCCCAGGCATGCCAAACGCTTCCATTCCAACACCCGAGCCAGTTAAACAGAGAAAGATGTTCGGGGCGTACGGACAGGCGGTCGGACAGCACTCGGTCGCCTTTGTTTCAAAAGTAAATATTACAACCGTCATATTAAAGGGGTTAGATTCATTTGAAATATTTTTAGACATACATGATTTAGATATATATGTGCAGGTTGACCATTCATATTCTTTAAAATATTTTAACAACCCAAACCTAGCATGGTATCTTTAACGCTTTCCCAAACAAGACCTGGTTTTGACGTCCCTAATAGAAAAGGCTTGGGAAAACATTGAAACAAAAGAAGAAACTGCTGATAACCAGCAGTTTCTCCTTTAGTCTCAATATTTTCTGTGCCATATTTTACACAACGTCCCTTGACAGCCAGAAGTGGCTATCAGCAGTTACAATTTAACTGCTGATAGCCACTTCTGGCTGTCAAGGCACGACAAATCCTATTCTTATTAACATCTATTTTGTCATTTGTGACAGTTTTTGAATTGGACCTGCCTAAAATTTTGTCGTTATGGAAAGGGTTAAGGATTGCAGCCCATCATCAGATAACAAACTCTTCGTACAGAAAAAAAATCTTCGGGCCTAATCCGTGACTGTGGAAATTAACGAGAGATACCCTCGTCAATTTGCAGGCTTCGTCCGTGGCAAAACAAAATGACAAGGGATAAAAGATTTCTAGAAAGGGGGGGGGGATTTTCTCAGAAGAGACTACAGTCGACACTCGTTATCTCGACATCGGATAAATCGAAATTCCGCTTAAGTCGAAGTGATAGTCAGGTCCCATCCTCAACATATGGATATCAAAATAAATTTCGAAACAAATACAGCCATTGAAATTTAGAAGGAAAAGGATAGAAATTGCTCGTTTCGAGCAATTTCTTTCCTTTTCCTACTATATTTCAATCATGGACACATATAATGGTCATCAAAATGGTTAGATATCGTTTTCATCGAAATTAATCAAAATCGGATTAGTCAAACTCCGGATATGTCGAAGTATTTTGACGGTCCCTCTGACTTCGACACAACGAGAGTCGACTGTATATTGTACAAGCGATTATCAGCAAGATAAACATTCTCTCTTATAATCGGCCGAAACTTAATCATCTTTTTTCCTAGTTTCTAGCGTGAATCATGAAGATTCTCTCGTGGATAGTGTCAGATTTTGAGGGAAAATCGAAGGGATTTTGTAGAAATCTTGTAGAAATTGACATGTCTTGTCATTCAAGCATGTTTATTAATCGACACTCAAAGCACGCTTGAGAACCTCTGTGTGTTTCTCGGGGAACGTCATTAGAAAATGAGAAACATGTCTAATGAAATGTAGAAACTTTGATTTTTGTCAATGTATGTATGGTATACATGCATGGCTACAGATAAGAGGGGATTTTTGCTTTTCAAAATTCATATTATCATTCAATGTTCGTCAAACCCTGTATTTTGGGTACTCCTTGGAATCGTTGAAGTACCCACAATATATGGTTTGGATTTGAAATAACAGATTTAGAATGGCTTTACGTTCTCTAATCTGGTACAATAATTGATATTCCCACGGGAGAGATCCTTTAAACAGATACAAGGGAAAAGAACGAAACTTTGAAAACCACTAATTTAACATTTATGTAAATCATAACAAATTGATAAATTGGCGGTTGCCATTTTGGCTCGAAAATTCCATTTTGTTTATATTTTTATTAGCGGACCATTTAAAGGGACCCATTCTAGTTTTTTCTGGGATCAGAACAGCATGGAGACAATCAGAGTGTGTATTGTTGTGTGATGCGTTGCCTTATCTAGGACCAAGAAGAAGGGAATTTTAGCGTTGATACCAGATTTTTCACTATCTATCAATGTTCAGTTTTCTATAAATGTCATCATAAATATAAATGGTGCGTCAGCCAATTATATGCAGCTTTGATCTAGAAGGACTAAATGAACTTCAATGAAATTTCCTTAGACAGAAGTAATCTAGATCTATCTATGCAGGTTGACCGTTCCGTACATTTCTTGAATATCTTTTTTTACCAGCAACAAACTGGCATGGGTCCCTTTAAGTCATGCCTCGGTTTGAAGATGTACATGAGCGATTTTGATGTCAACAAACCCGACAAGAAAACAAATACTTCATCCGAGAAAATAAGTAAATTGACATGGCGGATAGGGGCTTAATTTTCTTGTCAGTTTTTACTGGCGCTATCCTTCTATATGGTGTCTCTGTTTAACCCTTTCCCAAACAAGAGCTTCTTTTGATATCACTAGTTCAATGTGTTTTGTGAAAACATTGAGACAAAAGGAGAAAATATTGTCAATTAGCAATTTCTCCATTTTTCTCAATACTGTGATTGCTTTATCATGCACAATTCCTTTCTTTATCGGGATCAATTGACCAAACGCCGACTGTCAATCAAAAACATCGATTAGCCAATGGACGATCAGAAAAATGTCATGCCCCAATTGTTCATCGTTGCACGTGCTATTGTATCGATTTATCGACTGACAATCAAAACAATCGACATGTCAATGGCAAAGAATTTTGTGCTAACAATAGACTAGGTTAAACGTTATGTTTTGATAAATCGTCGATGTTGTTATAAAATCTCGTAACTAAGGCTTAAACCAAGCCGTAGTTACAAGATTTTATAACAACACCTACGAAATACTACGATTTTGTTTGTCCGAATTTACGTCACGATTATATTCTGTTTTTATTCGGGAGACAGGGCGGAGCCAAATAAACGGTTCATTACATTTAGCTTGAGGAGAAACAGCCTTGCCGCATAGTGGTAAATCGTCGGTATTACTGCAAAACATTATAACTACAGTGTGTATCAGGATGTAGTTACGAGGTTTTATAACAACACATTTTACGATTGAACATTCTTTCAATTTCGAAATGTGTTCACGCTCGTGCCGCACGTTTTTCTCTTATCTCAACCAAAATATCGAGCAGTAAACTCGTCGAATAACCTCTTTGCTTAGACACACCCTGTCAGGTGAAAAAAATTGGATTATAACTACATAAAATCGTTCCCTATTAAAATCACATCCCCATTGTTTGTCTTAAATTCTATGTTGGGTGGAGCGATCTGTCGATTGGCGTTTGGTCAATTCTGTCGTCTGTAGCACCTTTCAAATTTGATCACCCTAAAAAATATTGTCATTTGGGAAAAGGTTGAACTAGCTGTACTGTTTCCAATCAACCCTGGTACTGATGCAACCGATAGGGAAAAGGAACTCGAATCCATTGAGGGTAAAGGAAACTATGCGGTTTCAAATATGAAAAAAAACTTTTAATTTTTCAGTTGAAATGTCTCTATATTGCCATATAATAAGAATTTAGCAAATTGTTCTTATATCGCAATGAGTAGAGTAAAGTAGAGACAAAGACAAAAATGTTGACAACGAAACAAAAAAACATCACCATTTTACCCGTTGAATTACAGTTGTCATACGATGTGGCGACAACTGTAAATTGTTAAATTATTCAGCGTTTTCAAAAAATTCTCTAAAAACAATACATTGGGCTCTATCTACATAATGTTCCATATTTCCGGGATTTAGGTTGAATAAATATGGGGAAAATATTGACAAAACATTTCATCTATTTTATCTTAGCGAGTGCAATATTCATACATAACCTATATGTTCTAATCGTTGCTTTTCAACAAAAACCTCGTAACTGCAGCTTGTTTATATGATATGTGTGATATGTTCTAATGCAATGCTTGAAGAATTACAACGGAGAACTATTCTCTTGTGTGCAATTATCCCTTTTCCAAACAACAAAATCTTACTTTGAACCAATTTCAAAGCCGCTGCAGGAACAAAATAAATGACCACAAAACTAAGATAAATGTACGTTACAACGTATATGAAACATCGAGACATTGGAGAAAAGACTGAATATGAGCATCATTTTTTTCGCTATATGCAATGTATTTTCCAAAACAACTTTCGAAAGGAACGTGGATGGGGATTACTTGGGGAAGGATTAAATATCGTTTTGTTTCTTTAAATATTCATAGGAATGTGGTATTCTATTGAATTTATAGACCCTACGCCATCCCAAACTGAACTAACTGTTTACTTGACAAGATCCATAATATTGAGAATTTTATATTTGTCTTTAGTGTTTATAATTTGAACAAAAGAGACATTTTAACGATTTTAAAAACATAAATTTTCTACGTCAGTCGAATAAACAATAATTAAACATTTCTAATACAAGACCTGATTTTGACGTCCAAAACAGATATGTTTGGGAAAACATTGAGACAGTAGCAGATAATCAACATTTTCTCAATTTGCATCGATATATTCTATGCTTTATTATACAGAGAAATCCTGTATCAATCAATTTGGTACTCTGTAGCAGCTTTCAAATTGGACCACACTAAAGACATGTTGTTTTGAAAAGTGTTGAGCTAGGGTCGTAGAAGTGGAAACACTAAAATGTAGAAACTCGTTCATACTTTTTTCTTTCAGGCCTCGGTTGAGACGGTCGGATCGTATGGACTAAAGAAGAGTGCTTTCGGTGTAAAAAGCTGTCGTAACATAACCAAAGAAGACATGGTCCTGAATGATTACTTGCCTACAATAACAGGTAGGACATATCGTCGTATAGCTCAAAGTTTATATCTGTAGACTTGTATACATACACTATTTAAACAAAAACATAGTTTTAACATTTACTAAACCATTTATCGTGAGCTTTACGAGCAAATCAATGTCCGACCTCGTTTATTCTCGAAAGAGAAAGTGTTTGTGTTGGGTCATTTTCAACAAGAAGAAGTAAACTGTTTGTATACAACTCTACAGTTATAAACGTAAAGTTATTATTCTTAATTAGAATTTGACAATTTTGCTATTTTCATTTTAATTCATCCTATTTTTGTGAGTCATCTTGTATTTCAAATGTAAGTGAGTGTTTATTAAAACCACCAATTGGTGCATATCTTACCTAAAAGTGAATTACGAAAAATGAATGTAGATCTACTTGAAAACTTTCACTCATCTTCACAAGCCAAGGGCTCTACCTCCACTTTGTTCCTTACATAAGAAACAAAGTGGAGGTAGAACCCTTGGCTTGCAAAGATGACTATCATTTGATATTCTTTGTTACTCATTTTCGTGTTTTCTCTATTCCAGTTGATCCGTATTCCTACAAAGTCCACATCGAGAAAAAGACAGACGGGGGCAAAATAGAGAAGGAACATTTGACATGTCCACCAGCAAAACGACTGTCATTGGCCCAGCGATATTTCTTGTTTTAGGGCTTAAAGACATTTAAATAATGATGATAAAGTACACATCCGTAGTATTTGTACGCAATATTATATAATATATTTACTTACAAATCAGTCGAAGTCTTGAAAATAGCTTTTAACGTCATGTACTGTACAGACATCACGGCGAATCACGCAACACCGCGACAACCACCCAATTGGAACACCTTGGACAATTCTATCGAATCATACCTTGGATGTAGGTCGAGGAACTACTGTCAGACTAAGAACAACAACAACAAAAACATTTGTCTGTAACTAAGGTCTACAATGAAGCGACAACGATTTTGACGCGTAATATGTGCAGTTTCAGTGCCATCTCTTTTTAGAATGTTTACATCCCGCATGTTATAAATAAACCATGACCTCTGGACAGACGAGTCAAACTTAACAGGTAAACCAGGTACGTAAACGTCGTGGTTTTAAGAAGGCGTTTACCGTTAGATGTAATCACAACACCCCTCTCACGTAGGACAGTCAATAGTTAAAAGTACACTAGAGTCTCAATGTTGATGGTACCACTATACCATGTTTGTTCATTCGGATGATTTCGATAACTACTCTATGAAGCATAATTACTTACGGCTAAGAAATCGAATTGTTTAGCATTTCTTCATGCATTTATTTCCGAGGTATGCTTCAAAAGATTTGACCGGGCCTTCCAAATGCACCAACACCAACAACAACAGTTGTAAACAAATCATGCCTAATTCTGTTCAATATCAATAACTTGATTTTCTGCTGCTGTTTTCTCAAAAACATGTTATATGTAGCAGCAAACAGATACTTAACCCTTTCCCAAACGACAAAAATTTAGGGTGATCCAAATTCAAAGATATTGCAGACGACAATTAAAACTGAATGAAAATTTACATATTTTGGCCTTTTTGTGTAGAAAATATTGTGGGAAATGAAGAAATTGCTTGTTACAAACAATTTCTTCATTTTCCACAATGTTTTCCCAAGCATTTTTTGTGAGGGAATCAAAAGGCGTCACTGTGCAGTAATGGGTTAACGATCTTTGGATAGGTTGCATTCGGTATAAAACAATTGCATAAGTGCCTTTCCTGACCTTAAACTTTTTTGAACGAATTGAAAAAAATGCTGACTAATATCAAATGACGTTTTCGTATGAACCAAACGTGATTCATGAGCCTTGCTTGTAAATTTTATCAAATCAGTACACCAAAAGCAAATGATTTGGATTGTGTTTCATAACGTTATATTAATTTGGGTTGCATTATTGTACGGTGTCATGTAATGACAATTATCTTATTCAGGTATACCAAAGAAAAAGAGCAAACAATTCTGCTTTTGCATTTTCAAAAATATAAACAACCTTTACAATGAAATATGAATACTCTTGCTATGGCCCTGTATCTTGTCCCACGTGTTGAATAGTGCCTTACATTTATATCTTGCAAATGTTTATGTTAATCAAACTCATATTGTTATTTTTGTATTATTATTTTGTTTATATTAGCAATAAATAAACAGATTTATAAATAAACGTTGTGGTGTGAAACCATGGCTAGGAATCACACGACAAAACAACAACGTCAACAAGTGCAGAGTCTGTTTTTGTTAATTCACCCATTTGAAAATGATTCCAAACAGAGAAGTTGGAAAGTACCAGAGATAAGCTGGATATGTATCTTCCAAACAGCACCTGATAAAAATTTATTGATGAGCAGGAAAAAATTTGCTTGCTTATCAATAAATTTGTAATCAGCTGTTGTTTAAATAATTTATCATGAAATTTTCTGAAAATTTCCACATTCTATTTTTTTCTTTTTTCAAATCTGTTATAGCCTGATGAATGAAAATTGTTGAGGATTTTCTGTAATTGTTGGTGTGTCACATGATTACCCGCTTAGTTGTTAATAACACCGACACTGATTGGTCCGCTGTTATCATCCGGGCATCGTTGTCCAGTTTCCCGCTCACGGCCTACGTCGATTTACACTAGCTCGTACTTCCATCAAATTGTCTTCCAGCAATGGTCTTAAATCGTTAATCTATTACCAAACGGCAAAATTTTAGACTAGTCCAAATTCAAAGACGATACAGAAGACAACTTCAAGTGGAAGAAAATTTACATTTTTGGTCCTTTTATATAGAAAACATTGTAGGAAATGAATAAATTGCCTGTCACAAGCAATTTCTTCATTTTCATCGATGTTTTCTAAAGACATTATCCTGTGGGGAGTCAAAAAGAGTTACTGTGTGGTAAAGGGTTTACCTTTGTGGGCGAGCAGCAGGAGGTTCGGTTAGAATGATGTGATAGTAATGGTTTCAGAATCGACAGGAATCCATGGTTACGTGCTCCAACCGCTGCGACATGATAATATAAGTTGAAAACGGAGTTAAACTTCAGTCACCCAATCAACCAATCGCTCTTCCTTCTGTCTATTCGCAGCCTTTCTGCGCCAGCCAATCAAACTCATAAACAAGGACATATTAGTCCCCTGCTTTCATGAGGGTATAATGATCCGGTTTAGATGGTCAGACTTTTGCTGCCGAAATAAAGAAACAAACAAAGTAGAGAACTTCCATATATCGTCGGTGTTATTGCAAAACCTCGTATTTACAGCCTTTAAAAACTGGAGTTATAACTCATCGGCTATAAAGTGGTAGTTGTATACAAACACTTTACGCCTTGTTGTTGATAAATGGCCCAACACAAACACTTCCTCTTTTGGGAATAAAATAATTAGGACATTAATTCGCTCGTATAGCTTACGATAAATGGTTTGGTAAATGTTAAAACTATATGTTTGGTTTTTAGTGTTTGTATACAACTCTACTTTTATAACCGATGAGTTATACGAGGTTTTACAATACCAACGACAATATACAGGTACCCGGATACCCGTTTGACATGCGGGTATTAATTGTGCGCTCTTTATTCACCCGCAAACGAAGTTTGGAGAGGGTATACTGGATTACGCTTGTCGGTCCACTGGTTGGTTGGTTCGTTGATTGGATGATTGGTTTGTCTCCGAAACCAAAACTTTGTCCGGACAACTCCTCCTACACTTGTGGACCTATTTAATTCATACTTGACACACATGTTCATTGTGACCTGTGGATGTGCAAGACGCAAATTTCACGGAAATTGGACCGATACTTTCTGAGTTATGGCCCCTCATTGGACCAACAATGCTTGTCCGGACAACTCCTGCTACAGTTACTGTCCGATTTGTTTCATACTTGGTACAGGTGTGCATTAGCACCTGTAGATGTGCAAGACGCAAATTTCACGGAAATTGGGCCGATACTTTTTGAGTTATGGCCCCTGATTTGACCAAAAAATACTTGTCCGGACAACTCCTCCAACAGTTACTGTCCGATTTATTTCATACTTGGCACATGTGTGCATTAGCACCTGTAGATGTGCAAAACGCAAAATTCACGGAAATCGGACCGATACTTTCGGAGTTATGGCCCCTGATTGACAATTTCTGACTTATGGTCCCTGATTCAACAAAAGACGCTTGTCCGAACAAAGGTGGTGGCGGGGGTATTTTTATCACCCTCAGTGATAGATTTCTAGTTTCAACCATTTAAAGAAGGCATTATCATTGCCTTTCACCAAAAACCAACCACGTAACTACAGCCTGAAAACAAGTTGCAGTTACTCGTTTTTTTTTTTTTTTTTTTTTTTTTTTTTTTTTTTTTTTTTTTTGTTGTTGAAAAGGGACGATATCGTCAGTGTTATTGCAAAAACTCCTAATTGTAGATTAATTTAAGTTGTAGGTACGAGGTTTTGTAATGAAACCGACGATATAGAATGACTACTTTGCGAGACCACCGGCGATGACGTCATTTGTATGTGAATAACTGGCCGACTTCGAATATGATTTTCATAGTAACAATGACTCTAAGCGAACATAAGTAGCCTAGTCCATAATGCCGTTAATTATTTGACTTTTAACCTAGAGAAAGGTCAGACAATACGGAGGTGAGTATGGCGTACCAAATGGGTCACAAGTCTATTTAGAGCGTGCACGCATAAAATATACGCGTCGACGCGTAATTTTATGCGTCGATGCGTATATTTACTCGTCGACGCATGAAGTTTACGCGAGCAGTTGAAAATGTATGCGTCTACGCGTAAATTTTCAACTGCTCTCGTAGATATACGCGTCGACGCGTATTTTATCTATTAACCAATCAGACCCTTCGTTTCATCCATCAGTTTTATGGAATAAAGGAAATGGTTTCTAACCGCCTCTCCCATTGGCCAGCCTCGGTTTCACATTCTTTACTCCTGCTCGCGTAAAAATTACGTGTCGACGCATATATTTTCAACTGTTCGCGTAAATCTTATGCGTCGATGCATAAATATGCGCGTATATTTCATGCGTGCACGCTCTTTATAGACTTTTTACTCATTTAGTACGTTCTAAGTGAGGCTATTGTTCTTACAACTCCGTCTATTGATGTCGTTTAGTAGTAAATATGGAGGCGAATCACGTAATGCAAAAACAACAACTAAATTTGCTGTAAATTTCAATGAACCTGTAAAATCAAGAGCAATTTAAACTTGGTTTGAAGCAGCGAAGATGTACAAAAATTAGGACTTTGTTTCATGCGATGGATCTTTTAATAAGCTCCTGATAAAAAGGTTATTGACGCGCAAACAAAACTTGGTTTGCTGGTCAATAACTTTTTATCAGGTGCTGTTTAAAGATCTACCACTTCCAGACTTCGTCGTCGCCGTCGTCGTCGTTTTTGTTGTTGTTGTTGTTCTTGTTCTTGTTCTTGTTCTTCTTGTTGTTGTTGTTGTTGTTCTTGTTGTTGTTGATGTATCACGTGATTACATGTCGTGTGCAAAAGTTGGTCGATGGATAGAGAATATACCAAGTTCAGAATACATTTAAAGATGAAAAGAAACAGGTTAAATGCCAAAGATTTACAAATTTTTATTTACTTTCTAGAAAAACAATATAAAATTACTGACAAAAACGTTTTAAAAATCGTACATGCGTATTCTGTTCTAAAGGAAATACTAATCAATAAAGTCTCGGTTTAAAATTGTCCAAAGAGCATTTTTACAAGCTTTCTTACGAAGACACCAAGTAAACACTTTTCTATTCTGTAAAAGTTAATGTACAAATATGTATTATATAAATGCATTTCTTCTATATGAGCAAAGTACATCTTCGTTGAAATCAGTATTTTTTCGGGAAACTATATCATTCTTGCATCAAAAAAGCAATTTCTACTATACTGTTAGTCATATAATAAACTCTTTCCCAAACAAGACCTGGTTTGGCGTCCTTAATCGAATATGCTTGGGAAAACATTTAAACAAAAGAAGAAACTGCTGATAACCAGCAATTTCTCCTTTTGTCTAATTTTTTCTGTGCCATATTTTACACAAATTTTATCTTTATAATCTTTCCTTTTGTCATTTGTGGCAGTTTTGAAGTGGATCACCCAAATATTTTGCCGTTTGGGAAAGGGTTAAATCTATTACGACAGACTTGAATCGTGAACACTCAAGTGGTTGTTCCTCTCATTGATCTTTTGTAAGAACTATTTGTAAAGAGGAGGTAAAAAGATGCTAGGTCCTTGCAGTACATTGAAATGGCGATGTCATAGAAGAGCTATTTGCTCTCCAAAAATGGAACATTTTGTCTATAAATGATTTGTAGCCTATTTATTATGATATACACTACGAATAAAACCATTCATACGTTTAATGCTGATGGTTATTTCCTTTGGTCGGGTGCGATTTTGATTTTTACAGGAATTTGTTTGCGTTCGAATTTAATTTTCCATGATATAAATCTACAAGGCGGTAAAATTTAATTAGCTGGGAATCTTACAGACGATTTAATTTAACTTTTCTGGCAAGGAAGACGAGTTTATTTACCGTTTCCAAAACAGCAAGATTTTAGGGTCGTTCAATTTGAAGGCTTCTGCAAGGGCAATGGGTGTAAATAAAGATTTTGATTTGTGTAAAATATAGCTCAGAAAATTTTGAGGCAAAGGGAGAAAATGCTGATCACCAGCATTTCTTTTTTTTTTTTTTTGTCTCAATATTTTCCAAAACATTTTCATTTAAAACGCCAAAACCAGGCCTTGTTTGGGAAAGAATTATTTTGTCGTTCAAAACCTACAGCCGTGGTTTAATTCACTATACATAGACGACGAAACATTGTAACTACGGCTTGAACAATCTGCATCTACGATGCTTAAGCAGTTTTATGAAACATTGACGATCTCGAAGACAAGATTATATTAACCAAAACAAGGTCTGGTTTTGAAAACTGATGTCAGTAAAGGATATCTAGGACTAAGTTGAGGTAAAGAAGAAATGAATATAATTACAATTCCTCTTTTTACCTAAGAACTTTCCACCGCGGAATGTTTACGACCGCGCCCGAATATGTTCGGATACGTAACGACGTTGGTCGAAAAAAGCCGATGTTTTATGAATCTCAAAATTGCCACTTTACGGGCATTGTACCTGAATTGTACACTTTGCTGTCTTGCCTGTATCTATCTATATTATTGGCGCCTTGAAAAAGCATGTCATTGTAAAACATTGTGGGAAATGACAAGCAATTTTGACAATCGATCGTTTCATTTCCCACAATGTCTTCTATCATGAGAGATGAAAACGTGTCAAAAACCATACATATCATCCTTGGATATGGACCACTTAAGAACGAGTCATTCATTTTGATGATGTCTCATCGTTCAGTTACAACACTTTCGAATGTGGAAATATACTCACCGTCATAAAAAAGGTAGCCACTTTTTTAATAAAATGATTATAACGTCGCTTTTCTACGGAAACCTCGTAACTGCAGCTTGATTTAAGCTGCAGTTACGAGGTTTTCGTAGAAAAGCAGCTATAGACCATCATCCTTATTCATGTTAGCTCCTTTTCTAGCTCTATATATAAAGCCGTGAATTTCAGTAGTGTTTACCTTCTCAGTTTCCTGAAACTACAGAACCACCAAGCTATTTTAGCTAATGGAGCCATTCGATTGTTTTCGATACAACCTCGAAAGTATTTTGACTTGCCATCCTTCAATGTTTTGTATCTATTTCGGTTTGTTTTTGAATAATCCTAAAATTGTCGACCATGTTTCAGTAGGCAGGTGGCTACTTTTTTATGACGGGGAGTATAATTTTGATCTGATTTCGGAAAAAAGTACAAACATTGCACAATTCTGCAAAGGAACAATTTTTAGTCCGGTCACGATATTTCGACACATATCCGGTATTTACAATATTATCTACTAAAGTATGTAAACAACATTATATCGATCTCTAGACTACTGTAATTTTACATGCAATGGTTCGAACCTTGCAGGTGACTCACACCTGCAATATTCAAACCAATACATGCAAAGTTGAGCTTAGATTACGAACGTTTTTCCCACTGTTAACATAGGTAAATTTTGCAAACATGTGTCATAATATGGTGATCGAAATATAGGTTTATTACAACCGAAGTAAAATGCATACCGTTTTGAAATTGAAATATCAATAATAAATATCAAAATATTGCTGCTTTTCTTCAAAAACCTCACAACTTCAACATTAAACAAGTTTTAGTTACGAGGCCTTTAAGGAAAAGTAGCGATATTTTTAATATAGTTGAGGCAGAATCTTGAAAATGTTTCCTTAAGGCATTTGAGCTCAACATGATTCAAGATCAGCCTGTGTATACACGCAGTATGATCATGAGCCATGTTGTTCTCCAACAGTTTCTTCATGACCTGTAGCAACCGTAAGAAAGAAGTATGCATCCCTATTTGACTCCAGTCGTGCACGCTGATCTGGAAATATGGTTGTCTCAGATGCCTAAGGGGACCTTTTCCAGATCCCTGCTCAATTGATTTCTACCGTTTTGATATTGGGAAATCCATAGATCTAGCAATTATTATCAACTAATTTATTTCTGCTTTTCTCCGAAAACCTCGAAACCTCGAAACTACAGCTTTAAACAATCTGTAGTTTCGAGATTTTTTTAAGAAAAGTGGCGAATATTATTAATATAATTATTTTCTACGATGTGATTCTATATTCTATTGAACAATTCGGATTATTTACTAATTTCTCCCTCTCGGCTAAGTCCTTCCAACGCATTGTAGGTGTCAGGTCGTCCTCACTTCCACGTTTTCTATTTCTGGCATTGAACATGATCTGTTTCTTTTTCCATTGAGAGTATCCTAGCAACGCCATGAATCCATAGTAACCAAGCGAAATAACTAGAAATACAACACTATCCTTCCGCATATGATCGATTGTACTAATTTTCACACATTTGGAATGACTAAATAAACTAGAATTGCTAACACCGTACACTTCGTTCATATGTACACAAATCGTGTAAAGCGTCCCTGTGTTGAGATTTTTAAATGTAAATTCCCGGATGTTGGTATTGAGCGGATGTGACGTAAACCGGCCATCTGCCGGAAAGTATTCTACCGTTGAGTCGCGAACATATCCGGTTATGTTTACCTTTTTACTGAGTCCCCAGTGCACCGATATTGTAGATGTCGTGCTATTTAACCACGTGACATTTAAAGTCTCGCCCTCCATCTGTGCGTACGGGTTTACTGCTTTGGCATCGAGCGGGAAAAAGTTCGTCTGCATATGTGAGATGTCGTTATTCATGTGGATAATTTGGTACGATGGATAGGTGCCGTTGTTGCTCGTTGAGAGACCGTCCGTGATCTTTATGCACCATTGTAGAAAGGTCAAGGTCGTCAGCAGTAAGTAGGTCAAGGCCGGGAAGGTTTGTAGGTCGATTAGGAGTTGCATATCTGTAGTCTACAGTGATTCTGAAATGATTTTACAGAAGACGTGAAGGCGTGGTCACATACACGATTCCGGGTCCATATCACGACCGAGTAACGTCCAAAAATGGACAGTTCTACAGCCTATGTTTGGACGCAATGTGGACGTGATGTTGACGAGATGTGGACGCGAGATTGTATGTGACCAGACCTGAACAGTACTAGTATTTTAAAGGCCGTACCGTTTGACCCTCTCCAAATACGATGCAATTTTACTCGTCGACTGACTTAATGTTAAGCGTGTTGCATACGGCTATGTCCAGATAATCATAATAATTAAGAGTCAATGCAAGTGTTACATATTTAGGAAAAGAGGACGGACTGGTAATTAGCATTTTCCTCTTCTGTTCCTATAATGCTCTCCAAAGCGAACTCTTTGGAGACGGTAATACAATGTCTTATTTGGGACAGCTAAACAAATTTCCAATGCCTCCATAAAAGTCCTAAAATGCTTTCATAAGTTCATATGCAATATTAGCCATGTTCGTTATTTTATCTACAGTATATATCAATTAACGTAACTAAAATAATGAGCAATGATAATTTAAGGATATGAATCAATATACATACACACATTATTATGTAACGTAACGGTAAATGCACAATTATATGCCAAAACAACAAGATCAGTCTTCTACGACATCTCTCAAATTGGAAAGTCTGAATTGTTGCCTTCAAAATGGTTAAAATGATATTGCGATCTAACAAATCATAAACTTGAAACTTATTCCAATTTTGATGTCAAGTCACGATATTTTGGCACATGTTTATGAAATACCTATGTAAGCAACACAAAATTTGAATTGCAATTTTGAGTGCAATCTTTCGAATCTTGCAGGTGTTCCAGCCTTATCCGAACTCGAAAAATCCAGATTTTGACAAATTTGTCAGACCCAGCACAGGTCAACCAGATCCCGTATGCGAAAAATGAACATATAGTAAGATAGGGGAAACATTCAAGATTTAGAAAATTGCATAAAAGTGAAAAGTGTCGGCCCTAGTCTGGCTGCGCGGACTGCGCAGACTGACTAGGGTCGATATTTTTCACACATCCGATAAGGTCCCTTTTAGCGTGACGGGTCACATATATGTGAAATTTGTAAACATGTGTCACAATATCGTGACTGGACTAAAAAACTTACCTTTCTTACAGATCTTCTAAATTAGCTTGTAATGCTTCTGCAGTGGTGATACATATATCGTTGCATAGTTTCTGAAAAGAGAAAGGGAATTTCCAATGTTATTCGATTATCAAACATTCCATTGTTTAAAGAAAGCAGTCGATAAAAACAGCTTTAGAAAACAGCAAAGAGGATAGATATAAGGACTTGCTGATACGCCAAGTAGCCACAATCCATCTTCTCGTCGCAACACATTTCATGTTCCCGACTTTTTTGTTTCACTCATGCAACCAACCCTTTACTTCAATTTGAATCCGTTCCAATACTTTGTTGTCCCAATTACAAGTAAAATTGACCAAAAAGACATATCCTATTGCCTCAACGAAAAGAAGTTTCGTGGTTAGAGAACAACGTTCTGGTGTTTGGCTTTATTACACCATGTTTCTGATTAAAAATCACATGAAAAGGTAAACAATCTTTTTATTGTTCAAAATGTAGTTCCTTAGTTTTAGTTTTCTTTATTTTTGCTTTCTGTTAGGAACTAACATTTTTGCTATGGGAGTATCCGGAATTTTAAGATCGTCAATTTCCCTCGTGACGGAAAACCCCGAAGATAGAGGCTGAATTGCATGAACTGTGCTATGTATTAGGTAGAGGCTGTATAGTAGATTCTACGCGACATAAACGTTCAAAAGGCGCAGCCTTTGAACGTTTATGTCGCGTAGAATCTACTATACAGACTCTATCTGACTAAGTGTTCGTCAACCAATGAAAACAAAGGATTCTACTGTCTTCTTCAAACCACGCCTTCGGCCGGAGCTACTATCAAGCGGATCTTACTTGAATTACATCATTTTTCCATCATTTATCATAACTGCACAGGAAACGGGGGCGTGGATATGTATATCCGTTACATAAACTGACCGGCAGTGCGTTTATGTGAAATATAGCGCCGAAATTTTCAAATATACTGCAATTTCATTGGTCCAAAAACTAGGACGAACACTAACTAATAATGGACGATATACTTTAATTAAAAGAAGCTCAATGTGCACTATAAAATAGGCCTACTCTCATTAAATCGCTATCAAACATAATGAATAATATAGATCCTAGCTGTGACACTATCTCAGGTCTTTAATGGAAGCCATTAATGTGTCACTTTGAAAACTAAAACGGATCCTTAACACTTTTCAAAACGATAGAAATATAGACGTTCCAATTTAAAATGTAAAGCAGGTGACAAAAATAGACTTTGAAACGAAAGGATTTTTTTAAAATTCGGATAGTTTCGTTACTGCAAAGGAAACGGATAGTTTTGTTACTGCAAAGGATCCGGATTGTCTCGTAACTGCAAAGGATGTCAACGTAGTGTTTGGAATCTAATGATAAGTGGAGTACGTTAAACACATTGATGCCGCCTCGTAAAGACCTCTAATATGTCCAATTAACTTTGAAAGAAAAATTGGAAGAAGCTGCAAAAGGAGTGTTCCATAGAAATGTACTCTATTTCCTGACACTAATAGAGTCACACTTTGAGAGAAAAAATATCGAACAGCTTTTAAACGGAATCCTATTTTAGCTAAGAGCTTATCGTCGCTTTTCAACAAAAACTCGTAACTGCAGCTTAAAATAAGCTGCAGTTAAGAGGTGTTTGTTGAACAGCATAATTTTACAACTTTGTGTAATAATAGGGTTCTAAGAATTCTCGGGTTTGAATGACACAATAGCTTGAAACCAAAACCAGTAGTTAGTAATTACCTTGAAATACTAAAATGGTACCCTATACACTTTCCAGCAGTGCAGGATTTGGACAGTATTGGTACGAAGGAGAACATGTTAATGACCAGTATTTTCTCATTGTCCTAGAATGCTCTCCTTGTTTTATAGCATTTCATCGGTGTTATTGCAAAACCTCGTAACTCCAGCTTAATTAAAGCTGGAGTTACGAGGTTTTGCAATAACACTGAGGTCATGAAATTAATGTCCCGAATCAAGTAACACTTTTCCTTGTTTAAACCGGTGATTTTGTTAATATGTGCAGTTAATATGCTGACTGGAATAAAGGAAGATCAATCTTATCTAATCAAATAACGAACATACGTTTCCATTGTAAATCAAATATTCGCCACTGTTCATATCATTTTCGCTATCTTATCACGGAAAGAAGTCAACCCAATTTCCCTTTATTATACTCAAAATTGTTATATCTGATTCATTTCTTGGATAGGGCCATCATAAGAACAGTGTGTTCTTGGACAGCGTAGTTCACCCAAAGACAGCTTGTCAGAAAAAGGTGTAACTTACGATGAATTTGTATCCTTTAAATCATTTTGGTGAAAAAAAGTCATTTGTTCAGTGTTTTTGTCTATTTTCCAATTCA
The DNA here is from genome assembly GCA_963680895.1 of Fragum sueziense. Lineage (NCBI taxonomy): Eukaryota > Metazoa > Mollusca > Bivalvia > Cardiida > Cardiidae > Fragum > Fragum sueziense. The sequence continues at coordinate 34,927,102 of OY804604.1, read as the reverse complement.
ATATATCTTCTTCATAAACAAGCGCTTGTACTTATGCATTCATCAATTTCAAACGAACACTTTAGATAAAAGCAATAATTCCTGCCATGATGTCGTAAATTGTCTCAAAAACACATAATTATACGATTAAACTTCAAGTGTATGTTTCCGATCAGTATTTTACAAATTGAATGACCTAATTTCATTTTTACGCTTACAGTTTATTCTCTGCTTTGACATACAATGCTATCAGTAAAACTCTACTCTGCTATTTTCAGTCTTTGATCATGTGTCAAAATGCTCGTCGTCAAGAAAATGACAAATACAACTCTGCATGCGTTGGTTGGAATCTTGCAGGCGTAGACACTTGCGAGATTTGAACCATTGCATGCAAAATTACAGTAATTTGTCAAGAGTTTGATATTGTAATATTTATTGTTTATACATGGTATATTTTGTAAACGTGTACCATAATATTGTGACAGGGCTGTAGTAGTATTCGTTTACTTATTAACCCATTACCAAACGGCAAACTTTTAGACTCCTCCAAATTCAAGGATGTTGCCGACGACAATTAAAACTGGATAATTTTTTTATATTTTTATGTTTTTTGTTGTTGTTTTTTTTTCGTGTAGAAAATATTGTAGGAAATGAAGAAATTGGTTGTCATAAGCAATTTCTTCATTTTCCATGATGTTTTCCATAGCAATTATTTTGTTGGGAGTCAAAAAGAGTCATAATGTGGTAATGGATAAAGCAATATGACGCACTCTTACATGAAGGTTATGTTTTTCTTGTACACCAATCCAATATTCTAGAATCTACACCAAGTTGTCATGATAGGAATACAAAAGTCGTGAATTGTAGATGGCTAGATTGAATTACGTTCTGCTCCCCCATCGCAAATCAAATAGATGCTCTAGTTTAGATACATTATTTAAAGATACAGAGAGGGGTGTAACCTTGAACACTTTAAATTTGTCAGTACCTTACAATATTTCAAACTGAAATTATTAGGTTTGGGTACCCAGCCGACAATATATGAGCCGAAATCGAGAAACTGTCTTTTATTGGCATATGTAACCAAGAAAGTTTTAAAATTGCTTACACCAAAATTTGAACAAATTCAAAAATGCTTATAACAATATTTATGCTATTTTAAGCAATTTCGAAATTGCTCAAAATGAGTTTCGTAACATTAAAGAATTTTTAAAACTGTTCAGTTCCAAGATTGCTTACGACATAAACACTATCAGCATTTCTAATTGTCCGAACTTTTGTTTTGTTTGCCTCAGCAAAAGGAAAGTACAGTCGACACTCGTTATGTCGACATCGAATAAGTCGAATTTACGCTTAAGTCAAAGGGAATTTTTGGTCCCGTTCTCTTCAACGGATTTTAAGAAGTTTAAACAAAATTATTATGAAATAAATATAGTCGTTGAAATTAAGTAGGAAAAGGATAGAAATTGCTCGTTTCGAGCAATTTCTTTCCCTTTCCTACTATATTTCAATCATGAACGCATTTGATTAGCAACAAATAAGCCAAATGATGTTCAAACGAAAACCGGTCAAAATCGGGTCACTCGAACTCCGGATATGTCGAGGTATTTTTACGGCCCCTCTGACTTCGACACGACGAGTGTCGACTGTTACAATAAAACTGATAGAAAATGGTTCGACACCATTTATATAATTGTAAAATTAGTTTTATACCAGGAAATCTTTCCAGTGTTTGGTAAACGTGAGAAGAATATTGATGCGCTAGTTAGAGAAAATGCCTGGTCATGAAAGGCTTCTGTCCACAGAATTGGACCAATTTTGAGACCAGATGAACCTAAATCTAGAAAAAGGGTACTTATAGCATATGAGACAGCCATATTCACTATCATGCCTGTACTGATCTCCCAAACGACAAAAAAATAGACTGGTCCAAGGTTTTTTTTTTTTTTTTTTTTTTTTTTTTTTTTTTTTTTTTTTTTTTTTTAAATACAACTGCTGCACGAACACGCAATAGTTGATATTGACAATATGTAGCATATGTTAGATCTAAACAAAAAGAATTTTGGGAGCAACAGTAGCAAATGTGATTATCAGTATTTTCTTCTTTCGCTCTAATGTTTCCAAGAGCTATTTCTATGAGGTTTGTCAAAACGATTCACTTTGTTATTGCGAAACCAGGAGAATTAATTTTCTCAGTATATCTATATATATTTTCTTTATACTTTACCCTTTGTATTCACATAAATATCAAGCATAAAATCCTTTCTATAAATTATAAACACTAACATTCAAAACAGCTTTTTCAAGATAACCTCTCTTTAGCTTTTGAAAACTAATATATTTTAATGTAGGCTATAAACCGAAGCTTCGTTATTTTGTGATCTGCTTTTGAACAAAAACCTCGTAACTGCAGCTTGTTTTAAGCTGCAGTTACGAGGTTTTCGTTGAAAAGCAACAATTTCTGGGAATAGGCCAAGCACGCCCATAGATATATGTTTCAAAACATCATTAAAAGGGAATCCGAATAACTGATGAAAAACTGGTGTATTTTTCAAGATCCGTCACAGGAAATTGGGTTTGGCGGTTGTGGTAGAAATGGCGTGATCACGGCGGGGAATCACGTGACACAATATTTTCGATACTTCTATTAATTCGTATATGGCCGTGTTGAAGAAAAAAAAAGATTTGAAGCAGAGGAATAGGAAAACGCCAGTGATATGCGGAATGCGACATATCTTTTAAATATCAGCTGATAAAAAGTTATTGACTTCCAACCAGAATTAAGACCTTCTCTGCTTCAAACCGAATTCAAATCGGTGTCGTATTAACAGTGTTTCTGAAGCTGTTGTGTCAAGTTGTTTCGCTCCGATGCGATGTAATTTCAATACATCGTTGATTCGAAAATATCGTATTGCTGATTCCATTTGAGATGGCACTGCCATTTATGAACAGCGTTTGCACATTTTGCAAATAGCCTAGCAAACAAAAAAAGATAATTAAATCACAGTACACGGATATGAAAGGAATGCAAAAAAATAACTACATGTAGAATACGTTTAGGTTCTAAATACTAAAGTGTGTAATCTATAACAATAAAAGTTAAAGCTGTGCCATGTCAAATGTCATCAGTAATTACTACAGCTTCTGACATCTACAGACCCAAAGAATTTTCCATGTCTCAATTGTCTCTATATATGAGCCGGGATCAGGAAAACGGCCCTTATAGAATTTGAGAGAATCGTGCGTGTTTTAAGACCAGCCTGTGTCTAAGTGGAGACTGACAGATATCTAAGCTACAGTTGGTGCAGGTCACGAAGAAGTTATCGGAGAACAACATGGATCCTGATCAGACTGTGCGTATGCACAAGCTGATCGGGATCTCTGTTGGGCTCAAAAGCCTTAAGGGACGTTTTTACAGATCCTGGCTCATAATTATTGTTATTTTCGAGGGAATCTAACTGCTGTTATTTTTATTTGCTGCAGACCAATTTCATCCCATTTACCCGGCATTTAGTCTTCCAGTCCATAGCATTTAGTCGTAATCAAATTAACAAGATGGATGTAACAGACTTTTAATGTTTCAATGTCTAGAAATGTACTCACAAACATTCATGTAGTCACACAAAAAAGTATTTGGCAATCAGTGATGGATCAAGAAGGGGTTATGGGGGTTGAAACGGACCCTATCTGTAGTTTTATTATTTCATTTCCACGCAGAAATTCAATCAACTTTGTGTAAAAATAGGAAAACGAATCCCCATTTATACGTTCGAACCCCTTCACAGAAATCCTGGATCTGCAGGAGACAACTACAGACCCGGAAAAGCTTTCCGTAACCAATGATCACCATATTATATCTATGTTATTTTCGAGGGAATCTAACTGTTGTTATTTTTATTTGCCGTAGACCAATTTCATCCCATTTAGTGTTCCAGTCCACAGCGTAAATAGTCGTAATCAAATTAACAAGATGTATGTAACAGACTTTTAATGCTTCAGTGTCTAGGATTGTGCTTACAAACATTTGAGACAGGATCTGGAAAAGGGTACTTATAGCCTTAAAAAACACAGTTTCCAGATCAACATATCGTCTGTGTTATTGCAAAACCTCGTAACTCCAGCTTAAATTAGGCTATAGTTTCGAGATTTTGCAATTACACCGACGATATCCATGGTCAAATGCTGTCTAGTAAGGATTCATTCTGCTAAGTTACAGCTGCTGCATACAGTGAAGAAGCTATAGGAAAACAAAATGGATCCAGATCAGACTGTGCGCACGCACAGGCTGGTCTGGATCCATGATGGTTCCAAATGCCTTTAGGGACTTTTTACAGAATCCAGCGCATTGTTTTAGTCATACAAAAAGGTGTTCAGTAATTTACAAGAAGAAAATGTTTTCTTAGAACCAGAGTTTTGTGTATCTATGCATCTAATGGCCTGGCCACATACATAATTAAATGTACCTGTCCACATTATGGCTGAAGCACGTCAACAAATGGCCAGTGGCACAGTATGTTTCGGACGCGATTTGGATGTGATGTGGAGGCGGAATAGTGTGTTACCAGACCTAAAATGGTTAACGCTTTCCCAAACGACAAAATTTTAGGGTAATCCAATTTAAAAGCTGCTGCAGACGACAAAAATGATGTTAATAAAGACACGATTTGTGTAAAATATGGCACAGAAAATATTGAGACAAAAGGAGAAACTGCTGGTTATCAGCAGTTTCTTCTTTTGTTTCAATGTTTTTCCCGAGCCTATTCTATTTAGGACGTCAAAACCAGGTCTTGTTTGGGAAAGGGTTAACTCATCACTTCCATCGTTGACCATGTACAAAGCCAAAACCCAAATTTGTTTTGGGGAAAGGATTGATTTCAATACAGATAGTTTCATATTCAGGCGGTATTGAATTCTAATAAGATGCCATACAAATGCCAGTCCAAATTGACAGAGAAATTGTAGAATTATTGAAAATTATAGCAGTTATCGATATTTAATTGATTGTGTTTTAATTAAATATGAATTCGAGAACTTTCCAAGCAAACGGTCTATTATCATTACTTTATCAAATATATACAATGCTATGACGTCCATATTGGTGGAGCTTGTGGAATACATTGAGACAGAAGCAGAAAAATGCTGGAAATAAGCCTCTTTTCCTTTAGGCTCGTTATTTCCTGTGGTATATTCTGGATAGATTATATCTTTTTGAGCAGTCAACTAATATACATTAGTTTTTAACAATATGAACAGTCTAAAATTTCGTCGTTTGAGAAAGGGTTAAAAGTACAGGAGGTTATTGCAAATGCAAAGGACTATGAAAGATTTAAAGAGACCAAAGAACGCAAAGAAAGTTAAAAATTCGCTTAGAAAAATAATACTGTAAATCATTATGCATGTGTAATGCAATACGCTTGTCATTCAAAGACTTTGATTTCGATAGTAAAAGAAATATGTAAGATCTCTATTCTAGACACATACATGTACGCTTATTTCGTAAATTCCTACCTTAGAAACGCATTCCTTTGAAATAAAAACTAATTGTTCCATAAACAGTCCAACTACTCGCCTATGACAAAAATATAATAATAACAAGAACTACCATTGAACCACATATCAGTCATTTCTAAACGGTCATTTTTTAATAATTGTGACCCGTCACGCTAAAAGGGACCTTATCCAAACTCCAAAAATCCAAATTTTGACAAACTTGTCAGACTCAGTACAGGTCAACCAGATACTGTATGCTAAAAATGAACATAAAGTAAGATAGGGAAAACATTCCAGATTTAGAAAATTACATACAAGTGAAAAGTGTCGGCCCTAGTCTGGCTGCGCGGACTAAGCAGACTGACTAGGGTCGATATTTTTCACACATCCGATAAGGTTCCTTTTAGCGTGACGGGTCACATATATTAATTCACGTTTTGTTTACATTGTCCAATCCATTTTCATCCATTTGAAAGATCAAAGCCTTTCTGTATCATTTCCCAGAATCGATAATTCCCTTTTTATACACGTGTCTTTGTCCAAAGAATGGTCACATAGCGGAATTGTTTATGTACAATTTATTTCTATCCGGTCAATATTGATTTCCAATCGATGTTAATAGATTGTAAACATTTTTCATGTGTCACTACTCATGCTTCAACAAAGCAACATATAAGAGGTGTTAAAGACAGTCTTAATTATTAGTCTAAATCCAAACCCTATGATGTGGGAACTCATTTGAATCGTCTCGGTGAGAACAACATAGGGCTTGAAGAACAATAAATGAAATATTACATATTGAAAAGCCACCATCCCCTCTCGTCTGCAGCTTTGGATAATTTTAGTTTTACACACGCGTCTTTGTCTAAAGAATGGTCACCTCGCGGAATTGTTTATGTACAATTTATTCCCATCCGGTCAATATGGATTTCCAATCAATTTTAAAAGGTTGTAAACATTTTTCATGCGTCACCACACAAGCTTTAATGAACATTTGTTGGTCAAAACATGGCTTGAAAAGTGATCGAATCTGGTCGAGGACTTTGCGGAAAAAAAAACAGATTGATAGGGAAATTGTGTGATCTTTCAATATTCATATTAGCACTGATCTTCTGAAGTTGTTTTCCTAAAAATATCAAGCAATTAATTAGGGTTAGACATTAGTTCAACCTTTGATAATTCCAGCCGCGTTCATCATATTACAAACAAACGTGTAGGAATCATGTCAATCAATGTATCTTTCTGGATACATGTAAATGTCATATTTTTCAAAAGGTACTCAAGTTGTTTCCATAGACAAAGACTCATAAGAAAGCAGACAGGAATAAATTGAAAGTGACAATAAACTCCAAGACATAGACCATTAAAGCCATTTTGTCTGAATCGAAGAAAAGCAATTCCCTTTAATGATGTATTGTCGAGATTTTATTAAGCAAATGTAAGTAAATTACTGATTTACATATAAACTGCATTGACAAGAACAATTGTAAGCCTCTCATATCTCAACGATGATATTTTTGCCGGTCAAAATTTGAAAATTATTCAGATTTTGAAAATGAAAATTTTTAAAATGTACATTTCCCCATACAACCGTTTATATGCCATTCGTTCAAAGAGCAACAGGTAAGTGAAGGTTAAGACGTTATAACCTTATTATTCCAATATAGGTTCTTTCACTTATGTTTTAGTCCGTACCCACAGAACACACTTCCAGAGGCAAAGACGATGGGTTTATGGGAAATCAACATTGTATACATGAAAATTATTACTAAAAATAGTCACAAATCGACATTATCAAAACGAGGCTCCCTAAATATGTGGAGAAAACAATTAGGACGCACGTGCATTCAATATACAGCGATAAAGAGCACGTGCATTCAAAATTAAAACGTTTTGGGTTCGAAAATATTGTTACCAAAACGCTTTGAGATTTAGAGTATGTTACTAAAAATAACAAATACTAATTGTTTGAGCGGCGTTTTAAGACTCCAAGGACGACTTTCGGAGGCTGTTGTGTGCGGGGGGTCTTAGATGAAATAACCTAATCCCAAGCCCTATGTTGTGGGTACTAATTTAATTCATCGACGAGCAGAAAAAGCTGCTGCTGACAACAAACTTCATTTCCGGAGGAGGTACATGTTTTTACATTTGCAAAACTAACATTAAAGGGAACATTTTCAGATGCACATTTGTCTTTCCGGATCGATTTTTATCAAAACCAATATTCATAAACTTGGAGGATTTGTCAGAGAATTTCTGAAATAAAATCAACAATGATTGATGCGAATTGCAACCAATCTTTCTTTTTCTCTCGTTAATTCTGTCAAGATAGGACTCGAGATGCATTGGAATGGGAATACATGTCAATAAATATTGAGAACTGTCGGCATTTTTACAATGTTACGGATAAGAGGGGATTTTTTGCTTTTAACCTTTTCCCAAACGACAAAATCTTAGGGTGATCCAATTTGAAAGCTGCTGCAGACGACAAATTTGATGAAAATAAAGACATGATTTGCGTAAAATATGGCATAGAAAATATTGAGACAAAAGGAGAAACTGCTGGTTATCAGCAGTTTCTTCTTTTGTCTCAATGTTTTCCCAAGCCTTTTCTATTAGGGACGTCAAAACCAGGTCCTGTTTGGGAAAGGGTTAAAAATGTAATATTTCATTTATTGTTCAACAAACCCTATGTTGTGGGAACTCATTAGAATCGTCTCGTCGAGACGATTCAAATGAGTACCCACAACATAGGGTTTTGATTTGAAATACAAATAACAAATCTAGAATTCCTTTACTCCATTGTCAAAATGTTGATCTGTAAAATAATAGTCACACTTATGCATCAAAATGACATAAACTCGAGATACCGAAAATAGAACATTTCGCTTTTAGTGTTTTGAAATTCCAGGGTGTCTAAAGCTAAAATCCATATTCATTTGAGCTAAATTAGCCAGTACATGCGACGTTGCATTCGACAATTTGTCTTTCGACTGCAACAATTTTCAATTGGGGCCGGTATAAATATATGAATTTTTGCCTGGGGAAATGTAAAAGAAATTCCTTACAAAATTGTGCATTTCGATATGCATAAAAACTGCAGAAAAAACTAGTATCATTTTCTGTTCAAGTTACCCCTGAAAGACTAGCGATTAGTTCGTCATGCAATCGCGTCATTTTACCAAGAAAATTAGATAATACACCACTCGATTTATTTGCCTGTCAAAAACAATTATCAGAGAAATTAGTAACATTTAGCCAAGTCGTGAAAAAAATACGTCACAATTTTACGTTTAGAAATGTTGTATATTTTATTGGCCTTGGGGTGGTTCGATAGCCTTGGCACGAAAATTGCAATTTCTTTAGAAAAGTATATATTGCATACTTTCGGCTAACGTCAGTTTTTTGTATGAATTTTGCGTCATTTTACGCTCATGTCAATTTCCATGTCAATTTTCTAAACAACGACGTTTTTTCTAGAAAAATAGTTTCGGTGACATGTCGTTGTAAATGCAAAACCTCGTATCTCGTTTTTGGAAAATTTCAAAAAAAAGGGGGGGGGGGGTGAATTGTAATAACTTTTCCCAATCTGAAATGTTTTACTTGAAATTTCGACACAATTGTTTACAAATAATGTGTCATTAATACAGATCAGTAAAATATCTCAAAACCTGCGAGAATTGTCTAAACTGGGCACACAAGTTTGTACGAGTACTTTGGAAATCACAAGAATCGACATACAATGTTTTGCATATACACCGACGATATACTAATTTTTCGAAACATATTGTATAGTACGCTAAATCCTCATCATAACCGAGATAAATATGACCCCTCTCTTCCTAGACCAGGATCAATTTGCCTGGTGTTTGTTTTGTGAATTATTTATTACAAATAACAACCCTCTATATTTCAGCTCTATTAACCCTTTCCCAAACAATAATCTTTTAGAGTGATCCACTTCAAAAACTGTCAGAAATGACAAAATGAATGTTATTAAAGAAAGGGTTTATGTAAAATATGACACAGAAAATATTTAGACAAAAGGAGAAACTGCTGGTTATCAGCAGTTTCTTCTTTTGTTTCAATGTTTTCCCAAGCCTTTTCTATTAGGGACGTCAAAACCATGTCTTGTTTGGGAAAGGGTTAAGGTGTGAACGTTTACAGGCAGTCTGTGGTTTTATTTTCTGTTGAGATGCTTTTATTTATAAATACAAATAACTTTTCCAATACAAATATTTGACGGTTTTAGAACTTTATGACCAAATCGAAAAATGAAAACTTAATCCCACGGTAATTAATATGTGCCTTGTATTTCGTCATCTCCGTTACCTATATATTCGCACGTTCTATAGTCTTTGTCAAGGATTTAGCGGTGTGATGTAAGAACCATACCACTAACTTCCCATGTAGGTCAAAACGCCACTGTTTTGTCAAATAAATTATTCACAGAATTTAACACAACTTTCCCAGTAAATATGAAATAGGCGTGAAACGTATTGGAAACAAACGGTCATTGGCAGAACTATTTATCGACGGTTTCCTCAAAAACCGAGTAACTGCAACTCAAAACAAGATGCAGTTACGAAGTTTTAGTTGAAAAGCTACGTAAAGTCTCCCTTTGTTGTTTTCTGTGACACTATGCTATTCACCGCGTGTAATATCCCGTTTTTAGGAAGCAAATTTGCTTCTCTATGCAGCCACCTCTCTCAGCACTTTCCCATTCTCTGCATACCACAAAACATCTTACGGTCCTCCTCACTATAAATAGTTCTATCAAAAGCAAAGATTAATGAGTTAACAGTCATTCGAATATTCAATATGTAAGTCTGAAGTTATACATGTAGATATTGAATTGTGTGACTGAAAATGAAACATTCAATTAATCATGTCTCTAAGAGAAGAAAAGACCGACGTAGTGATTTGCTTTATTATGGTTCAAAGAACAGTCCAATGGCCTTCCTTGTAAATGGGTCAGTCAAGTTTACTGAACTATGAAATATATTCAAAGCTATAAACAGTTATTTTACACACACGTTAATTATGCATGAATGTTGTGCTAAAAATAGATACAACAACTCCAGCATGGAATCAAAGTATTCAATGTTTTCGAATGGATAATCAAAGTACCTAATCAAAGTACTCTACTTCTGGAAAGGCCTACATTATTAACAATTTTGCTTCCCAACGGTACTTTCAGAACTTTGATTATGTTTGTTAATTATCAAAATTTTCATCTATTTCTCTAAATACTACTCTAAAATGTCAAAATCGGGTAGAATATGCTAAGGAAAGGAACGGTTTACTATCTTAACCCTTTCCCATACGACAAACATTTACGGTGATCTAATTCAAAACTTGACACAAATAACAAAATAGATATTATTTGTGTAAAATATGGCATAGAAAATATTGAGACAAAAGGAGAAACTGCTGGCGCTCAGCAGTTTCTTCTTTTGTTTCAATGTTTTCCCAAGACTATTCCACCAGGGACGTCAAAACCAGGTCTTGTTTGGGAAAGGGTTAAACATAACATCTAGGTTAAAACGCCGGTGTGTCGTCAAATAAATTATTCACAGAATTTAACAGAAGTTTCTCAGTAAATATGAAATAGGCGTGAAACCTATTGGAAATAAGCGGTCATTGTCAACACCAACCTCGGAAAATCAAAGTACTGAAAGTACTGTTGGGAAGCAAATTTGTCAATAATGTAGGCCTGTCCAGAGGTAGAGTACTTTTATAAGGTACTTTGATTATCCATTTAAATACCTTGAATACTTTGATTCGTAGAGCACCCTGATTAGGTACTTTGATCTTCCAGAATACCTTGAATACTTCGATTCCATGCTGGAGTGGTATCTATTTTTAGCACAACTTCGTGCATATTAATCGTTTGTGTAAGCTTTGAATATATTTCATAGTTCAGTAAACGTGACTGACCCATTTACAAGGAAGGTCATTGGACTGATATTTGGACCATAACAAAGCAAATTACTACGTCGATCTTTTCTTCTCTTAGAGACATGATTAATTGATTGTTTCATTTTCAGTACACAATTCAACATCTACACATAACTTCAGACTTACATATTGAATGTTCGAATGACTGTTACCTCATTAATCTTTGCTTTTGATAGAACTATTTATAGTGAGGAGGACCGGAAGGTGTTGTGTGGTATGCAGAGAATGGTAAAGTGCAGAGAAAGGCGACTGCAAGGAGAAGCAAATTTTGCAAAATTTGCTTCCCAACCAGCGGTCATAGCTACGCTGCATGTCATGTAGCGTAGCTGTGACCGCTGGGTTTCCGAGGATGTGTCAACACTATTTATCGATACTTTTCAACAAAAAACTCGTAAAATATGCAGCTTATTTTAACTCTTTCCCAGACGGCAAAAATTTGGGGAGCCCCACTTGAAAGACTATGCTGACAATAAATTGGTGGTTGATGAAGGCAGGATTTCTGTGCAATCTAATACGGAAAGTGTTGAGCCAAAAAAAAAAAATGCTGATCATCAGCAGTTTCTTCCTTTTATTCAATATTTTCCAAAGCCTTTTATTTCAGGGACGCCTAAATCAGGTCTTGTTTTGGGGAAGGGTTAAGCTGCAGTTACGAGGTTTTCGTTGAAAAGCGTCGTTATTTCATCATCGGGTGTGTTCTGTGAGTCTGGGCTATTTTCCATTATTTCTATCGATTTCATATTGTTGATTATCAACATTACATTTTGTCTAATTTTCTTCAAAATACTTTTTCTACGATAATACATACAAACGTCAAAACCTATTAAAATGTGTTTAGGAAAGGGTTAAAACGTTGTTGTATTAATACCATAAACATACCATCTTTGTCAAATTTGTGGTATTTTGTTGGATAAATTATTCACAAAGTTTAACACCAGTTTCAAGGCTATCATGTATTAGATAGAGGCTGTATAGTAGTGGTTTGAAGAATGACAGAAGACGCATATGTTTTCATTGGTTGACGAACACTAAGTCAAATAGAGTCTGTATAGTAGATTCTACGCAACATAAACGTTAATATCGCGTAGAATCTACTATACAGCCTCTACCTAATACGCCTTTGAAGACTTGCAACCCTAGCACTTTAAACCCTTTCCCAAACAACAAAGTTTTACGGTTATCCACTTCGAAAACAGCTACAAATGACAAAATGGGTGTTATCTAAGATAGAATTTGTGTAAAATATGGCATAGAAAATATTGAGACAAAAGGAGAAACTGCTGGTTATCAGCAGTTTCTTCTTTTGTTTCAATGTTTTCCCAAGCAGTTTCTATTAGGGATGTGAAAACTAGGTCTTGTTTGGGAAGGGGTTAATTAATGGACGGATGGGTCTGTAATGTTCAAAGAAAGTTCCAAGTCACCTAAGTTATGACATTATTTTCGGAATTTTGTAGTATTACGCTGAGTCACGGAAAGTCACGGATTTTGCTCTAAGATTAGTACATTGTGACTCTGACACGCTCGTTCCGGCTTTCTACAACCTACCTCTGAAAACAAGTTCCTGGAGCAAAAGTATTGCATTGTCAAAGAATGCCATAAGCCGGGGTTTATGAGCAATACAATTCATTTACACCAGAGGAATCTATGAATGACTTTTCTGTCCAGAGATTTAATCATAAGCATGATCAAACAAATATAAACTAGTGACCAATAATGCAAGGCTGTAGTCTGTAAGGACAGCCGAGGTCATTCAATTTCCCCCTACTTTTATCACCTTTTGCCAATACAATCCCCCGTGTTTTGAAAGAACATAATATATCACAAAAATTGAATTGAAAGCAAACATGCTGACCATAATCTATTATAAGTGCAAGTAGGTTGTAATAAGCCGCGATCAACTAAGCAAATGCTTTTTAGCGAGCCGGGACTTTATGTCTGGGGAGCTAATGTCACAGCCCTAGTGTCGACGTCGGCGTCGCGTCCCGTCGCGTCTTCACTTGAAAAACTTTAACCTGGTCTATATCTCAGGCACTATTAGAGATACAGCCTTGATATTTCATACATGGATACATATCGACAAGACCTTTCATTTGGGACCATGACCTTTGACCTAGTGACCTTGACCTTGCAGTTTGACCTACTTTTGAAAATATTTAACCTGGCCTATATCTCATGCACTGTTATTGATAGAGCCTTGTTATTTCATACATGGATACCTCCTGCCAGGACCTTTCATTAGGGACCATGACCCTTGACCTTGTGACCTTGACCTTGGAGTTTGACCTACTTTTAAAAAATTGCTGTTTTTGTGACAATCTGTCGTATAGGCGAGCTACGTTGTCCGCGGACAACTCTTGTTCAATTTCATGACGTCATCGATACATGTATCATATTGTGTCATCTAAAAGATGCACTATCCTAGCCTCTAATGCAAGCGGAAGTGTTCCTAACTGAGTTGCGGATATAATTATGGTCGATTGTATTAAACAATTTTTTCATGATTTTCTATTTCAAAAAAGTTAAGAGATTGTAACGTTACAAACGTAATATATTTCTGGAAAAATGTTTTTTTTTTTTTTTTTTTTTTTTTTTTTTGTTTGTTTTTTTTTCTTTCTCTTTGGGAGTTGGTGTTTGTTTGTTTGCTTGTGGTGTTATTTTTTTTTTTTTTTTTTTTTTAAATAATTTCAAATATAAAAGTTCGGATTTTAGCAAAGAGCACTTTATATGCCGAGAACTACTTTCCGTGAACTTTTTAATACGGCAATATATCTGCCGTATCTGCCGTATTCTGCACTTAGTTCAATAAAAGTTTCTCAGTATGGTAATATGTCGGCTTAACTCTTTACCAAACAAGACATGGCCCCGGTTTCTCGAAAAAACTTTAGTTCGTTCTCATGCTCAAATCTGAGCACTGTGCTCAAATCACACGAAATGCAAGTGCACTTCAATGGAATACCCTTCAAGTTGGAGAGTGTTCCGTTGAAGTTGAGAATGTACTCATGAGTATTACTTAAGATTTTTTCCGAGAAACCAGAGACCGGATTTGGTGGTTAGTGTAAAGAAACATAATTAAGAAAGACATTGGAAAGCTTCGAAAGAGTAGAAGAAAATGTTTAGCAATTTCTTCTCTTCCTTTGATGTTTTTAATGCCAAGACAAACATATTCCCTTGGATTTGTCGTCTCGATTTACCTTTGGGTGAAGTGTTCCACAATAGCAATGGATTTTGTGCTAAAAATAGACTAAGTCGACGGTTATAATTTGATAAACCGCCGATGTTGTTATAAAATCTCTTAACTACGGCTTGAAACAAGCCGTAGTTACGAAATTTTATAACAACGCCTACGAAATGCCATTGTTTGTCCGAAACTACATCACAGATAACAGGATAAAAATAATCCCCTATTGTGTCGTTTGGGAAAGGGTATAGACGGATACGGTGGTACTGTGGACACTTTTTATGGGATTGACGGCAAAATGTACATTTGGGTGTTCAAACACAAAATTGACAATGCATTGTCGTTCATCTAAACAAGAGGCCCAGGAGGGCCTGAATCGCTCCACTGGCTAAAGTGGAAGAATTATCCCATGATTTCTTGTAAGCCAATTCTTGAAATTTGTGAATAAATTTTGAAGAGAGACTCAAAGAACATTCTTGCAAAGTCTGGTTCAAATTGGCCTAATGGTTGATTTTTAACAAATTTTCTTATGATTTCTCTAAGTCTGATAAGCCCCTTTCTCCCTGCCACGGCCACATTTTTTGACAAATATAAAACTTCGTGAACAAATTTCAAAAAGAATGACTCAAGGCACATTCCTGCCAGGTTTGGTTCAATTGGGCACACTGGTTGATTTTTAAAGAATTTTCTTATGATTTCTTCAAGTCCTATAAGCCCCATCTTCGCTAGCCAAGGTTGAACCCACCTACGTTTGTATTCACCCTTGGCGGATTTAGTCCGATTTTCTTGAAATCGCGAAGCGCCGCCTAGCGGTTGTTCTGCTGGTTGTTTACGTCCATTATTGATGACGTCATTAACGCGCGTTGTCTTTCGCGTCGTACGTCGTGCAGATTATGTAAAAGTTAGCTGTTTTTTCGGTCGAATTGTCGAAAGTATAATAATTCGTCGATTAAAGTTAGAGAATTCCTGTCTATTGCAGTGAAATTCGTAGGAAAAATCGCCGATCTTCGCGTTTTTGAGATGCAAATGCAATGCTTTTTCCCGCCCGTTGTCATGATTTGGTTACTCATAACAAATGTATCAGTCGACAATCTGATTGGTTCCAGCGAGACCTCGCTGGAACCAATGAAAACGCTTTCCAGGAGACCAAGAAAATCTTATGATTTCTTTAAGTCTGATGAGCCCCTTTCTCCCTGCCACGGCCACATTTTTTTGACAAATGTAAAGATTTGTGAACACATTTTGAAAAGAATGACTTAAGGCACATTCCTGCCAAGTTTGGTTCAAATTGGCCCAATGGTTGATTTTTAAAGAATTTTCTTATGATTTCTCTAAGTCTGATAAGCCCCTTTCTCCCTGCCACGGCCACATTTTTTGACAAATGTAAAAATTTGTGAACAAATTTTGAAAAGAATGACTCAAGGCACATTCCTGCCAGGTTTGGTTCAAATTGGCCCAATGGTTGATTTTTAAAGAATTTTCTTATGATTTCTCTAAGTCTGATAAGCTCCGCCCTGCCACGCCTACATTTTTTGACGAATCAAAAATTCACGAACAAGTTTTGAAAAGGGTCACTCAAGGAACATTCCTGCCAAGTTTGGTCAAAATTGGCCCACTGGTATAAGAGGAGAAGATGTTTAAAGAAAAAGTTAACGGACGGACGCACGCACGCACGGACGCACGACGGACAAAACGCCATGACAATAGCTCGCTGGCCTTCGGCCAGTGGAGCTAAAAAAACTAAGCAGCTACAACTTGTTTTAAAATATGTTGTTTAAAGTGACATTTCACATTATTTTTTTATAAATATCACTTTTATTGTTAACTGTGAGAGCAAATTTTCTTATGAAAATCCTGAAATTTTTAAGCCAAAATATTGAACCGTTTACGAGAAATATATAATCAACTTTGACCTAATATTAAACAAATTGTTGCGAACAAACAGTTCAGATTTATATGAAATTTGTCATTTCTGTGGATTTTTCGCTTTTAAATAACAATTTCAGAAAACTGATAGCGTTTCTGTACATTAGAATAACCAATCGTTGCATCAAGACATACTTCAAAAAATTAAATCGGAATTTTAAGAAGGGAAATATCTTCATGTTGTTGTTACTTTACTATCAAATGAAGATTGTTCGAGAAAGAGTGTGTAATCTTACAGAGATTAAATTGGCTATGGTTAAATGGGTTGTTTGATTAAAAGAAAACTCTAGAAATACAACTGTTTACAGTATCTATCATCGTAGTGTTTGGGCAACTGTCAGAAAACTATTAAGGAGTCTCCAAAATATCTAGGAGGCTTGATCGCCTATCAACTGTAATTTATAGTAAAACATCATTCATATTTCGTATGACTGTGACATGATTAATTTAATATTAGCGAAATCTGGGTTCTTGATTTTACCGTTCTTTCAAGAACAATAAAATTTCGTAAGGCTCCCGATTTAAAGCTGCTTCAAGAACGAAATTAATATGTATTAGTTTTTTGTGTGTGCAAAAATTGACATAGAAATTTTTGAAGAAAAGAAGGAAAATGCTGATTATCAGTGATTTTCTATCCCAATGCTAACAGTGTTACGGTCCATTGCATACGGTGGTAATTAATACAATGACGTATTTAACGTAGTAAACGATAGGCGATGGAAAGAGAGTAGTCCTTTACATGTAACAATACAATAAACAACGGAATCAATCGAAAGCAGTCAGAGACCGGGCGTCGATTTTCTCTGGAATTGTTCTATTCTCACAGCCGTGTATACATTAGTGAGATTTATTAGCCTATTTTGATGAGAAATTGTAGGAAAGGATTTCCGCAGTGGCTACTATTTGTATCGCGGCAATCAAAAATGAGCATCTGCAGAAATGAAAACAAATATTTTGTTATTACTCGTTGATCCGAATTATAATTGTTAATTAGGCCTAAGTACAAAATAGGGCAGCAATATAATTGAGCCAGGAGCTGGAAAAACGTCCCTTATAGCATTTGAAATAGCCATGTTTCACGATCAGCCTGCGCCTAAAATCAGTCTGACCGGGATTCATGCTGCTGTCTCTAAGTTGCTTCAGGACACACATAAGCTATATGGAGACCAACATTATTCATGATCAGACTGCGTGTATACGCAGACTGATCTTGAACCATGATAGGCTCAAAAGTCTTAAAGGACATTTTTCCGGATCCTGGCTCAACTATATTGTACATGTATAACGATCAATAGACATACACGGAAATGTTTCGATTCTGTAAAGCTATATGGTTTGAGAAGAATTGCAAGGGTCAGCACATTTCGAAAATTGCAAGAGCCCATATTGTCTTGACGTGATACAGATAACCGAAATTGGGTCAGCGAAACATCCCATTATTTTGGCCACATTAATTTGATGTTGTTAAGATAATAGCATGGAGGCAACTTTCGTTGTTTCTCTGATCCACGTATACATGATCTGCTTTTATAGTAACTATACTAACCCAAAGAGCCAACGCAACACGAACTTTAAATTACAATATTTTGATTATTGAAACTGTGAATTCGTTGATTTTGACTTCATTTTGACCGCTGACCATTATGATATCACCAGGAAAAAAACAAATGGGTCTAAATCGATTCCGTAACGCAAATAACGTTACAAACGTAATGCCGGGGTGTGTTTCAAAAATGAAACCAAGATCAGTATCTCGTATGCCCACCTGTAGCATTGAACACAGCACAACCTATCTGTGACATCGAACGTAACTAACGTCGATAAACGTTTATAGGAATATTTTGTCACTCTTGAATTAATGTTTGTCCCATTTGACGCAAGGTCTGTGGTTGGACTGGGCGTTGACGTAAACGCATATCAAGCAGGTTCCATATTTGCTCAGGAGGTCAGATTACCACTTTTGGGCGTTGCACCACTGGAGAAAGACTCGTGTGTGCATAGGTAGTAAACTGGGACCCACATAAGGACGTCGAGGTCGGAACCCACGTTTACGTAACCTGTTACGTATCTGTACACTTATACGGCGACCGTGGTTCCCAGCAGTTGAAACGGCCTTTTTTTTGCTAGCCGAAACCGGTCTCTGAGGATTTGGCTTCTCAACCTGTTATCCTGTACCTTGGTAGTTACACGACTTCTGAAGGCTCTTGGCATGTCATAAACATTACCGGAAACGTCAAAACAAACGTAAGCAAGAAAAATAAATGACCTTGAAAATAACAACAAAAATGGATTTTTTAATCCGAATGAAACTTCTAACACATTCAGACATGGTTGATGAGTAAGATTAATTGAACATACTGGTTTGCTCAAACTTCCGCTAAAGTCAAGCTACCGTAGACCACGCAAAGTCCAATAGCCGGTAACCACAGTCAGCCAGGAGCAATCCAATCACCTGCGTCTTTTGGGACAATGCTAAATTGTGGCATTTTTGTCTATCACCATACAGATTTTTTTACTTAATCTTATTGGGTTATCTTGCGACTTTCCAAAAATGCACGTGCGACGGTTAATTACACTCACTGTTGCACGTGCAGCGCAGATATAGGGTTTTGAACCACGGACTCTGTGTTCAGCGAAGCATAACAATTCTTACTTTCTTTTTATGTGGACAATAAAATCACTATATAGAATAATGAAATCTGAAGTTTCGTTGTTCTATCATATCTCATTAAAAAGTTACAGCGAAATATCTTGTTGCGTTGGCAGTTTGGGTTAGTATATCATCAATAGCAATTCTTTTTCACCTTTTATGAACGCTTAAAGGGACACATGCTAGGGGTTTTAGGGGTCAGAACAGACTTGGACACAGTCAGAGTTTGCATTGCTGTGTGATACATTGCATTATCTAGGGTCAAAGTTTTAGCGCTGATATCAAGATTTTCTCTATCTACCAAGGTCTAGAAACCCAAAAATGTTACTATGAATATAAAATATGGATCCGTCAATTATATGAGTATACAGATTTGATGAAAAACTCTATTTGATATTTTCCTCAATAATCTAATATCAGTTTATTTCATTAAAATCCGAGCGTTCTGATATGAAGATTCTTTTCATAGCTCCATGAAAAAAATATGCCTAAATTACTTTCCCTGTCAAACATTCTGCATGTATTACGCTGCATTATTAACTTGTCATATTTCTAGAAAATTAAGTATGAAAAGGTGTGTGTTGTTTTTGTTTTTTTTTTCAAATCGCAGAATATTCAATTATAAGAAATGTGTGTAATTTTATTCGTTTATTTATTCATTTATTTTTCATGCAGGTATTGAAACAAGAGGGCCAAGATGGCCCTGCATCGCTCACCTGAGAGGACTTTGAGACAAACATCTTGCAATCTTCAAACTCGCATGACCCACATTTTACATGACCTACATATAATTAAGATAAACATTCTGAACAATTTTCACTATGATGAGTAAATATTTAGGTTCTTAGAGCAAAAACAAGATTTGACCTTTTGACCTAGTCTTAAACCTAACATTAGCCACTTTCTACATGACCCATTTATCATCAAGATAAGCAATTTTCACAATGATGAATAAATATTTTGATATCTTAGAGCAAAAAACAAAATTTGACCTATATTTTGACCTCCCATGGCCCAATTTATACAAGCCCCAGATATTGTCAAAATAAACATTCTGAACAATTTTCACAATGATTCAGATATCATTATGGTTTCTCAATGCAGAAATAAGATTTGACCTAGTGACCTAGTTTCTGGCCTCACATGGCCCCCTTTTACACTGACCAGATATCATCAAGATAAATATTCTGAACAATTTTACAACGATAAAGTAAATATTTTGGTTCCTAGAGCAAAAACAAGATTTGACCTAGTGACCTAGTTTCAGACCTCGCTTGACCCACTTTTCACATCACCAAGATATCATCAAGATAAATATTCTGAACAATTTCCACAATGATAAAGTAAACATTTTGGTTCTTAGAGCAAAAACAAAATTTGACCTAGTGACCTAGTTTTTAACCTTGAATGACCTGCTATTCATATCACCAAGATATCATCAAGATAAACATTCTGAATGTTTATAATGATTGAGTAAATATTTCGGTTCTTAGAGGAAAAACAAGATTTGACCTAGTGACCTAGTTTCTGACCTCACATGGCCCCCTTTTTACATTGACCAGATATCATCAAGATAAATATTCTGAACAATTTTCACCACAATAAAGTAAATATTTTGGTTCCTAGAGCAAAAACAAGATTTGACCTAGTGACCTAGTTTTAGACCTCGCATGACCTACTTTTCACATCACCAAGATATCATCGAGATAAACATTCTGAACAATTTTCACAACGATAAAGTAAATATTTTGGTTCTTGGAGCAAAAACAAAATTTGACCTAGTGACCTAGTTTTTAACCTCAAATGACCTGCTATTCATATCACCAAGATATCACCAAGATAAACATTCTGAATTTTCACAATGATTGAGTAAATATTTCGGTTCTTTGAGGAAAACAAGATTTGACCTAGTGACCTAGTTTCTGACCTCACATGACCCACTTTTACAATGACCCAAATTTCGTCAATATAAACATTCTGAACAATTTTCACAATGTTTGAGTATATATTTCCGTTCTTAAAGCAAAACCAAGGTTTGACCCAATGACCTAGTTTTTGACCTTACATGACCCACACTTTCTACATTACCTAGATATCAAGATAAGTATTTAGGATAGTTTGGACAAAGTTTTAGGGCAACATTGGCATCTCTAGAGCAAAAGGGAGGATTCTGTAATATTTGACCTTGTGACCTAGTTTTTGACCTTGCATGACCCATCTTTGACCATGACCAAGATATCATCAAGATAAACAT
Source organism: Fragum sueziense (assembly GCA_963680895.1). Lineage (NCBI taxonomy): Eukaryota > Metazoa > Mollusca > Bivalvia > Cardiida > Cardiidae > Fragum > Fragum sueziense. Next base: position 34,905,667 of record OY804604.1, on the reverse strand, counting down.
TTAGGACAATTTTGACAAAATTTAGACCAAAATTGGCACTTCCAGAGGAAAAGGGAGGATTTTACAAGATTTGGCCTCGTGACCTAGTTTATGACCTGGCATGATCCACTTGTTGACATGACCTAGATATCATCAAGATAAACATTCAGGACAATTTTGACAAAGTTTGGGCCAAAACTGGCATGTCCGGGCCAAAATGAAGGATTTTAAAAGATTTGACCTTGTGACCTAGTTTGTATGACCCACTTTTCATCATTAGATAGATATAATCAAGATAAACATTGAGGACTATTTTGACAAAGTTTGGACAAGGATTGGCACTTCCAGAGCAAAATAAAGGATTTTGTAAGATTTGACCTCTTGACCTACTTAATGACCTTGCATGACCCACTTCTTGACTTAACCTTGATATCATCAAAATAAACATTCATGACAATTTCTACAAAGTTTGGACCAAAATTGGCACTTCCAGTGTAAAAAGACAGATTTTACAATATTTGACCTAGTGACCTAGTTTTTGACCTGGCTTGACCTATTTTTTATCATGACCTAAATATCATCAAGACAAATATTCTGATCAATTTTCACAACAATTGAGCATTAAATGTGGCCCCTAGAGCAGAAAGAAGATTTGACCTAGTGACCTACTTTTTGACCCCATTATGGCCCCGATTCAAATTCTTAGAAGTATTTTGATGACCCATAGATCATATGTGTGAAATATGAATGAATTCTGCCATGTACTTTAGGAGGAGAAGATTTTTTTGTGAAAAGTTGACGTACAGACAGATAGACAGATGGACAGATAGACAGACGCCGGACAACAGACCGATCACAATACCTCACCTTGAGCACTTTGTGCTCAGGTGAGCTAAAAATCTAATCACACTTTTGTATGAACCGCTTAACGGATTCATACAGTGTAAATATGAGAGGTGTTTATATCCCGCTATATTTTATGAGAAACCATCTACATAAATTCGACGGTCTGCCTCATGTGCATTTTGTACTACAAAGTTACACGAGCGTTACATTATTCCCCTCTCCGAGAAGTTTCGACCCGGAAGTTTCGACCCGAAACTAGACCTGGGAACATATGGGTAAGGCAACTCCGGTAAGGCAGTTGACATTATCCCACCGCTGCCACCAAATGTAACATGCCGAAGCTCAAGGCAAGAAACCCCGTCGATACAAAGCTATAAGCTCACACCGAATGGTGTTTATTTCCTGTTATATACTATGACAAACCATCCTACATAAATTCGACGGTCTACCTCATTTGCATATCGTACTACAACGTTCCACGAACGTTACAATACTTTTTTTTACACACCTGTATGAAAAATACAATTGCATCTATTTCTTAAAAATGTTTTACCTCCCAAAACTATCATGGGTCCCTTTAATCCCCCAGACCATACTATAAAGCTGAATAAAGATCTAGCGGAATGAATGGTCGAGTCGAAATGTTGTTAACGATGTTAAACTTGATTCCATTGCAAAGAACCATGAAACACACATAGAAAGCTAGAAAACAACAGCTTAATAGAAAATACAAAAAAGAAACAACAGAAAATTGTTTCAATTGATATGCTCAGCTGCAGTCTGAAATGAAGGTTCGCGACACTTAATTACTGAATGTCGTTCTAAGAAAATTGAATTGTTTCTTGATGTATTAAATGTCAGCAAAAGAAAAAAAAAAAGGAAGACATCTTGAATTGTGGTTCTCAGACACCTTGAAATGTGAAACGGACAATGTACCCACGCGTTGGTTACGTTCGGAGGCGCCGTTACTACAGCTTATTTAACCCTTTCCCAAACAAGACCTGGTTTTGACGTCCCTACTAGATAAGACTTGGGAAAACATTGAAGCGAAAGAAGAAAATGCTGATGGTTATTTTTTCCTTTTGTCTCAATATTTGCTCAGCTATATTGTATTCAAACCCTTTCTTTTTCAATGTCCATTTTATCGTCTGCAGCAACTCTTAATTTGGAACGCCCTAAAAGTTTGTGAAATGGTTAGACTGTACATAGTGACGACCTTTTCGAGCGTAGCCGACGAATACAAGCCAAATAGATGAATAAATTCTAGCAATTTTGCAATAATGTTAATCAGAACGGGCGAAAGTCATTCAAATATATCCAATGATCTTTATTTCCATCAAAGATTCAGGAAATACTTTGTCGAATTTGAAAGAGCAACGTTTTATCGTCTGCTTTTTCGTTTTCAGTAAAAGTCATGAACATCGATTATCTGAAATCATTTATCCAGCCATCTATGAAACGCTGACTGATTTGGTAACCCTATCCCAAACGTGAACATTTCGGACAGTCCTTTCTCAAAGCTAATAAAATGTGCGCTGATAAAAAGTGTATATGTAAAAAAAGCAAATATTGAGATATGGGAAATATTATGAGAAAAAGAGATAATGTGGATGACCAGCATTTTCTTTCTTTATCATAATATTTTTCTAGGCAATTTCTATTAGGGACTTAAAAGGCAAGTATTGTTCCGGAAATGATTAGCAAATGATCATTGATATGGCTCAATAATCATTTCATTAGTCTGATAGAATATCTTTTATGCAAGCGAAATTTAATTTAAACAATGCCGTAACAGCAGCTTGTTTAAAAATGAGATCTACTTACTATACAAAGAGCATTGGCTTTAATCATAAAATCTTACCAGTAGTTCTTATTTATGTTTTTGGCCTTGAAGAAGGCCAAATTTAGCATGCCATTTTTTCTCAGGGCGTGCAGAATTACTAGTCGGCCTTATCTTGTGAAAACGTTGAACGCAGATAGAAAGTGTTCTTGCGCGATGAAAAGTAGATCGCAACTGGATTAGATCTATACTACTTTATGCAGATTTTGTAAATTTCGACCCATGTACATTACAAAAGAAGTAAATACAAACAAGAGGCGATGAAATGATTTTCATAATTTTTTTTATCCCCGTCTCGATCTGCGCATGGGTTGACCCCCCCCCCCCCCTGGGAAAAGTCCCTGATTCCGCGCTTGTATATTAAAACGCGTAGATCGACTGAAGACGATGAATCTTCCCGTAAGATCAATTACGGAAATGTATAGCTCTAAGCACTGGGGTTTTACTTTGTAATGCTTATATGGGTATGGCAATTTGTCATTCAACCAAATGCATTTTTAAAACACTCAACGTATTGCGGCATATTGTAATCTCTTACTATGCTAATTATACGCCCGTCGAAGACGGTACGTATTATGGGATCACCCGTGACGTCCGGCGTCCGGCGGCGTCCACTTCTTTGTCCGGAGCATAACTCTGTCACCTTAAGTCCGATTGACTTTAAACTTGGCAGTTATATTCGTCTCATCATTACGGAGTGCAGTGCTCAAGAACCATAACTTTACCTCGCCTATTCTTTGAGTTATTGCCCTTTGTTGTTTTTATACTTGAATCTTGTCCGGAGTATATCTCTAAAAGTATAATAGCTAGGATCATGAAACTTCATGGGTGTATAGATCTCAACAAGGGGGGGGGGTTCAGTGATCAAGAACCATAACTCTACCTGGCCTATTTTTTGAGTTATTGCCCTTTGTTGTTTTTCATACTTAAATCTTGACCGGAATATATCTCTAAAAGTATAATAGCTAGGATCATGAAACTTTATGGGTGTACAGATCTCAACAAAAGGGGGGGGGGGTTCAGTGCACAAGAACCATAACTCTACCTGGCCTATTTTTTGAGTTATTGCCCTTTGTTGTTTTTCATACATGAATTTTGTCCGGAGTATGTCTCTAAAAGTATAATAGCTAGGATCATGAAACTTCATGGGTGTATAGATCTTATCAAAGGGGAGTGCAGTTCAAAAGAACCATAATTCTACCTGGCCTATTTTTTTGAGTTATTGCCCTTTGTTATTTTTCATACTTCATTTTTGTCCAGGGCATATCTCGAAAAGTATAATAGCTAGGACCATGAAACTTTTACCAACCTGCTCCCCCTGTCGACATGAAGCAGTGTTACGGGCGTATCTTGTGACATTTTGACACCTTGTTAATATTTAAAGAAACTCGTTCACTGCAAAATTTTCCGTAAATGTTCGTTTTTCCCCGCGAAAGAACTATTGGGTCTTAGAAATACCGGAACACCATGGAACGCATAGTAATTACCGGAACACACGGAACGCGTCAGTGATTACCGATACACACTTGAAATATTTGGTTTTCCAATACCGTAGGTAATAGTAACGATTTGTTATTCTTTAATCTGTCTTAAAACTTTGTTATTTATATATCTATGTATTTGTATGTGTTATATAGTTATGTTTTAATAGGCAGATTCATGATTTAATAAGGTTCTAAATGATATATTGTGAAGATATATAGAAATAACATCACAATTTGTCGGCAATGATTTCATTTAAACTTCATTTAATAAATCGTTATCCAATCCATTACTTCATCTTGATTGTTTGAACAAGATATGAAATATGGAATTTACCATTATCTCACCCATTTCAAAATGTAAAAACTTTTGACTTGTCAAATTCCAAAGCTAATGCAGACGACATAATGGGCATTAATAAATTTGGAAATTGTGCTCAATATAGCAAAAAACAAATACAGAGCAGAACGTACATTTTCTAATGATGCCGCATTGTTTTCCAAAAACATATTTTACCAGAGGTGTAAAGAAATATTACAAGATATACAGTTGATCTATTGTCAAGATCATTCTCTAGAAACAGGTATTGTCCCCAAAGATTAGAGAAGTAAAACAGTAGCATCCGTCTATAAAAAGCTGCCCAAAGTATAAAGCCAGCGACTATAGGCCAATCTCTTTAATCTGCATAGCATCAACAGTTATGGCGCGCATCCTGATAACAAACATCATGGGCCACTTTGATAAGAATAATCTACTTAGCCAGTACCAGCATGGCTTCAGAGCAAAACATACCTGTGAATCTCAATCGATTAGCCTTACCCACGAAGCATACGACAATCTTGAAAATGGTCAACAAGCGGATATATACTTAAAATGGATTTAAGTAAGGCATTTGATTTGGAACCACCTTCCTATAGCCGTCTCAGATGCTACTACGCTCAGGGGCTCAGGGTCGCCCTACCACAGCATGCTGCGGCCCTACCCAGAAGCAAGTAACCGATTGATGGGTGTACATAGTTTTAACTGTACCGTATAGACTTTTAGCTGTACATAACCAATGGAAGTGGTGATTGTCTCATCCCATCGTAGGTCAAATATACATTCTATGAAGAACCCTGACTTAAACCGGAAGAAGAAGAAGGTTGATCACAGCAATTAAATATCCAAATTGAATAAGCTGGGCGTCCTTCCACTGATCTCAAGATGGATATAATCCTTCTAAAAGGATCGTTCTCAAAGAGTAGGTATTGATGATCACTCATTAACCACTCTACCCGTTCTCTTAGGCGTCCCTCAGGGTTCAGTGCTCTGTCCATGTCTTTTCTTTGTCTATATTAATGATCTGCATGTGTTCAAATTCTTCAAGGCCTTCAGCGCTTTCAGCGCTTTGATTAACGTATATGACCCATCATTAAAAACTCATCTTTCTAGTCATACGAAATGCACGGGCCAACAAATTACACACACTTGTAAATACACTTCAAATAAGTTGATTCACCGTGTCGGATTTCAAGATTAAGCTTCAGGAAGATAAAAAATTACAAATGTTGTTTTACTCTATATTCATATGCAAGGGAGGTAATTTAGAACATTTTTGTCGAAAATTTCCATAAGTATGCATTAATTCCAAATTCTAAACCGTAAAAAATGTTTAATTTTCTATTTGGAATGGAAATGTAAGACAGTATAGGAATTACTGGCACTTTCCAAATTTCGCCTCTGGCTCTTTGGTGCTAATGATGGATTGGATACCTTAATGCATGCTCTCATATCGATCGATTCCGTTGACAAGAATATAAATATCAGAAATTCATAGTGGCAATTACAAGTTATTTGCGATAAAGTTCAGATCAACCCTTCCACAAACAAGACATGGTTTCACTTCTCAAATCAAGACAGCTTTGAAAAACACTGCAAGAAAATGAGAAAATGCTGATAATCACCATTTTCTCATTTTCTTTTAGTACGTTTCATGTTGTAACACACCTGTTGCACATATCCGTTATATTAATTAAGTAAATATTTAGTCGTATGCATCACATTTTATACCTCACTACAATTTTGTCCTTTGTGAAAGGATTAATTGTCTCAAATCGATATGCTATATGGTATGGAATTACAGCTACTGATTGAACAAACTTTTGAAAACACGCTATAACAAGACTTGATGTGGAATCAAACACCACTTTGCATTGATTTTGAGTTTCGTTTTTTTTCTTCGTCGTCGCCTCGATCGACGACGAAGATCACGGTGGAAAATCACGTGATACAATATTTTCAGAAAATCTTCAATAATTTTGTAAATACTGGACCGATTTGAATTCGGTTTGAAGAAGAGAATGTGGACAGACGCCACGCATTAGATGGACGTGGTTGATTTTTGAAAAATCAACTGATAAAAAAGTTATTGAAGATAAACCAAAATTTTGGTTTATCTTCAATAACTTTTTCATCAGTTGATTTTTCAAAAATCCAACACGTCCAGCTCATTCCTGGCATTTTCCCACCTTCTCTGCTTCAAACCGAATTCAAATTGGTCAAGCATTAAAAAAGATACAGATTGGAGACTAGGCTCCCCAACTAGCACCTTCACGGTGCTCTGTGTTATCAGTCCCACATCTCAGTCGGTTTCAGTCAAATGGAGCCTAGTCCAGGGACTAGATATTGAAGATTATCGGAAATTCTGGGTCACGTGATTATACACGGTGATGGTGATGATCGTTCAAGTGAGCCTGTTTCTCACAATCTAGTCTTATCTTGTCTAGTCTACAGAGTGTCCCCAAAAAAACGGAACCCATTTTTGAAAGTACATTTCTCATGTATCAAGCAATATTTCTCCACCAAATTTACATATGCAATAGCAACGACAGTTTTCTATTAGCAATTAAAATTTGGTTGAAAAATCATTATTAGTTTTGAAAATATCGGCATTCAAATTGATATACCCGGAAAACCATTTTAACACGATATCGATCTTTTCGTTTTGCAGCGCGCGCCTACATTCATTTGATAAATTGACGCTATACAATTGGTTAATATATTCAATACAATACAAAAATGATTTTGAAACATTGTATTCACAATAGTGCATTTTCATTTCATATTTTTTGCTAATAAATAAACTGTTAATGCTGCGATGTAACTAAAATGAATACAAACAAAATATCCAAGTGCATCACAGACTCATAAATAATAATAATAGGCACTTATTTTATTTCTGACCAACATGCCGGTCAATGCTCAATTAAAAAGTATTACGGGTTTCATTTGACCCGACACTGACCTTTATGCAAAACACAAATAACACAAAATTCACCAAAAAGAATGAAATCATAGTCCACAGAAATGTATACTATGCAAGAAATTTAAGACTAGACTAATTTTAGGAAACATATCAAGCTTGTAATTTATGAAAATAAACGTTAAAACTAAGTCATATGAAATGAATCATATAAGAATTTGAAATTAATTTAAACAACCACCCTATGGACTCAATTTGAACGTACAGAACGTGTACATATTATATTTTGAGAAAATCGGTACATACACGTACAACGGTACAGAATTCAACAGCTGACAGTTAGTGCGCTTTCACGAACAAACAAGACGCAAAAATCAATATCATGTCAGATCGGTTTTTTAGTGTCATTATTAATTTGCTTATAACTTTTGAACCGATGTATATTTTTTAGTGAAATTTGGAACACAAATGCAAAAATGATGTATCTTCAGTACTGCAAATTCAAAAATTAGATTTTTCGCTTACGCTTTAAAATATTCGACTTAGAATTAGGGTTCCGTTTTTTTGGGACACTCTGTAGATATATAATTAACCCATGTAACCCGTGGAATGCGCTTGGTTGCTATAATGTTTGGACAGAATATAGAGTAAATATTTACTTTTCTCTTGATGCCATAAAAACGGTGCCTGGTTGCTTCAAAATCGAACCGCTTCGTTATCCTGCAGTCTTCTTAAGGTATCCAACCCCTCAAAAGCACCAAAGAGTTATATGCGAAATTTGAAAAGTGCAAATAATTCCTAACCTTTGTTACATTTCCATTCCAAATACAAAATTAAACAATTTTTACGGTTTAGAATTTTGAATTAATGCATACTTGTGGAAATATTTGGCAAAAAAAGTTCAAAATTACCTCCCTTGCTTACTAATATAGAGTAAAATAATATTTGTAAATTATTTTCTTCTTGAAGAATAATCTTGAAATCCGGGACGGTGAACCAACTAATGTGAAGTGTATTTACAAGTATATGTAATTTGGTGTATCTCGTATGGCTAAAAAGTGGTGATTTTTTTTCAGGGTCTGTAAACCTTAAGCAAGCTACATTTACGAAGTTTTTGGAGACTGCAGATGATTTGGTTTATTGTGGTTTTACGCCGTTTTTAATTGCTATGGTCATATCGCGGCGACTGGAGCACCTAACCATGGGTTCCTGTCATTTCTCACACCAGTACTACAACAACACCCTTACCGAGCCTCCAGTTGCTCTCCTAAATAGGTTCTCTATATCTAACCATTGATGGGTGACATTTTTGTCAGTAAGGGTATTTGCCGCGGCCGGGTATAGAACCCGGGACTTCTCGAATGAGAGGCAGATGCGCTACCGACTGCGCCAAGGCCGAGAATGCAGATCAAATCGTCGGTGGGAAGTCAAAACCTCGTAACTCCAGCTTATTAAAGCTGTAGTTACGAGGTTTTGACTTCCCAGCGACGAAACGCTTCTTCTGAACTCCACTTCGTAAGCTTGACGTGACAGCTGGCACATTTTCTCGTGTTTCTACGATACAAGTGGGTACATTATATTGGCATTTTTCCACGCAATTTTTACGGCTTATGCATAGAAGTATTTATATTTTTGCATCTTATACGTGGCAGTGTTTTTGTTATCAGCAGATGATAAGTGTCTTTCATTTCTCGAAGCAAGAGAGGTCGAATGCATGTACACAAATGCCATGCTATTACCCCCCCCCCCCCCCTTTCCCTTTAAGGGCGGGATCTCACTAATTGTACCATTCGTATCCCTTTGAATTTCGACTATTGTGTGATTTAACCCTTTTCAAAGCTGCAAATATTTGAGGTGGTCCAACAAGAATACAATAGTACTATACTATCATTTCTTAATTTTTCACAGAAACAGTAACAAAAGTTGTCTAGACTAGAAGAAATAAGATCATCACGTGACCTATAGAAATCTGTGACATTGATTGATAAACGAGGTTGGTCCAAAACAATACAAGAGATAGTTGCCTTACTGGCTAGAACCTTTTTCTGTAATGTTTTCGGAATTAACACAATTGTTTGCCATATGCCAAGACAAAGCATTGAAACTTGGAAAATACCAACTCTTCCTAAACCCAAATAAATATATCGGTGCGTTTCAACAACCCCTCGTAACTGCAGCTTAAAACAAACTGCAGTTACGAGGTTTTCGTTGAAAAGCGACGATATGCAATTGTACTTAACCATCATTTCTTTATTTTTCAAACAAAAAAGTAACAAAAATTGTCTAGACTACAAGAAATAAGATCAGCACGTGACCTTTAGAAATATGTGGCATTGATTGATAAACGAGGGCGACCCTAAACAATACAAGAGAGTGTTGCCTTACTGGCTAGAAGCCTTTTCTGTAATGTTTTCGGTATTAACACAGTTGTTTGCCATATTGCCAAACAAATTCGTGAAACTGGTCCAAACCCCACACGAACATATGCAGTAGTTTTTAATCATAATTTCCGAACTCTTCACACAAAAAGTAACAAAGATTGTCTAGACTTTAAGAAATAAGATAATCACGTGACCTTTAGAAATCTGTGACATATGATTGATAAACGAGGGCGACCCGAAACAATGCAATAAGTTGTTTCCTTACCGACTAGAAACTTTTTCTCTACAGTTTTTGGAATACGAGGGGTGATCCAGAATTAGCGGTACTGATGCTCTAAAATTAATATTTGTGTGTTTTTCTTGGTGCAATTTGGCATAAAATAAGTATTATTTATATTTGACATGATACGGAAATATTGGCATTGTATTTTTATTACGTCCATGTTGGAAGCGTGTCCATATTTACCAAGGTACAGTTAGGCGGGGCAGGGGTGGAGTTACTTAGCCGTTTCAAATTTGATATGTTTTTTCAACCCTTTCTTATGCGCTAATTTTACTGAGAATTTGTGGACATTAACAAGAACTTCATGCCATTCTATGACCAAAATTTGAACGTTATTTCTGGCGGAAGGGGATAACTAGAGACAAGTTCACTTTGGCGAAAAGGTCAACAATGACGTCGGCAGAGCATTCGAACGTGCACAATTTTTTAAGTTTTGCTTAGAACGAGGATAATCCCCATTCGATACGTACAAAATACCGTAGAAAATTCACAAAAATTCTTTATTTAGAAATATACCAATTGTTCGGTACCCAATGTTCAAAAACGAAAGAACATGGCTGTAGAAAATGAAAGGGTGTGGTAGCCAGAGGAGCAGTCTGGACGCGACGTCAACTAAAACCGTTACGAGCGCCAACACTTGAGATCGCCGCTTCACAATCAAATAGCCTACATTTGTTACAAGACGAACCTAAGCTATGGTAGTGAATTAGAATACTGACAGAACATTTAAACATGAATAGGCTAAGCTAAGCTGTCACTGGATTCCATATCTACTGAATACAGATAATAATGAGAAAACGTGTTCGGACATTGAATAAATTCTGGAACAAAGATTTTCGTAAAGAGAAGGAACGTCCTTGATACTATCATACCAGATGAGTTTAGATACACTTGTATGACCCCCAAAAAGGAACAATCACAACAAAGGATGACACCTGTCTCACTCCCAATGCGAGAAAGCTAAAATTCTTCCTTCTCATCAGACTATGCTTCAGTGGAAGTTCGGGTATTTCCCTGTATGAAATTGGTACTGAAGTGTCACAGTTTCACGGACTTATGTGAATTATCTCTAGAGATTTAACGGATGTATTCTACATTCGACTAGCAATGATACAGGGATATGATAAGTGGGTGAACTGAACGCCACAGTAAATATGATGCAACCCTAGGTGACTATATGGAGGAGTAACGTCATTATTTTAATGTTGCGAACTTGTGATGTCGCGACGTTCGGTATCTACCTGCCCCGCCCTTGCGTTATATACAAAACTAATTTTCTTGTAACTTTGTTGTTTTATGTCCGATTCTGATGATATTTGGTGGACTGGTCATTGATAAATTGCATTTCATGCAGTAAAAGTGTGTTCGACTTGGATGGATTAATGTTGAAGTTATAAAGCCAGTACCGCTAATTCTGGATCACCCCTCGTAAACTCACTTGTTTGCCATATGCCAAGACAAATTCGTGAAACTGGAAAAAAATATCAACTCTTCTAAACCCAACACCAACATAATGCAGTTGTACTTAACCATCATTTCCTAACTTTTCACATAAAGTAACAAAGACTGTCTAGACGAGAAGAAATATAATCATCACGTGACCTTTAGAAATGTGTGGCATTGATTGATAAACGAGGGCGACCCGAAGCAATGCAATAAGTTGTTTCCTTACCGACAAGAAACTTTTTCTCTACAGATTTTGGAATAAACTCACTTGTTTGCCATATGCCAAGATAAATTCGTGAAACTGGGCAAATACCAACTCTTCCAAACACTGCAAGAACATATCGATGATTTTCAACAAAAACCTCGTAACTGCAGCTTAAAACAAACTGCAGTTACGAGGTTTTCGTTGAAAAGCTACGATATTGAATTGTACTTATCCAACATTTCTTTATTTTTCAAAGAAAAAAAGTAACAAAGTTGTCTAGACTAAAGGAAATAAGAAAATCACGTGACCTATAGAAATCTGTGGCATTGATTGATAAACGAGGTTGGTCCAAAGCAATACCACAGAATGTGGGACTTTATATAAGCATTTTTTACATTTCTCTCGTTTTCTGAAATAAAACCGTGGTTTCGTTGTCTCGACTACTCTTCAAATCCGAGGTCTATTGATTAACCATCAAATATGACCTCTGTCGTTTTTGGTACACAAACAGCCTATTTAGTCGTCATAATCTAATTATAGCACATCATTTGAATTATCGAATCAAAATCATTCAGTTTTATCTTGCATGATCATTACGTATACATTACGTCGCTTCTATTTTTGGCTGAAGCCGGTAACATTTGAATTATCGAATCAAAATCATTCAGTTTGATCTTGTTTGATTACGTATACATTACGTCGCTTCTATTTTTGGCTGAATCCGGTAATTTGAAGCGTCAGCCAATCAAAGATTGTATCAGCTTTTTAAATTATTTTGTTGTGTATAGCCAACGATTGGATACTGAAATCCCGCCAAGGCCCCGAGATTAGACGTGAAATGACCCCGCGAGAACAGAGCTCATTATATCGAAATGGAATGTAGAGATAATGTGCTCTGTTCTTTAGAGAGTATGGCAAATACAGTAAACAATGAAAGGATCTGAAGAACCATAGGAGTCGTTGAGGTAAAATTGGAAAACGTTGGTTATCAACTTTTTTTCTTTTATTGGGTCTTTTCGTAATTCCGGTAATACAGAATTGTCGTTCCTGCGGGACGGTATGTTTACTTCCATTTGCTTGTTTGACAAGCGGCAACTTTGATATTTTCGTAAATTCAATGAGCAATTAAATGAAAATGATTTTTATTGTAACTTAATAATGGAATCTAAATACACCTTTGCACCTTCTATCATTTTTAAACCGTTCGGAGATCTATAACGAAAGAAATCTCCCATAATCCGATGTTAGGTTATCATTGAAAATATTTTTCCCCGTGGCGTGCCTCAAATCAGGCGAGTGTCGATTTGTGACGTCATTATTTTGCATTGCTTACTCTAGTCATATGACGCCATAGAAATAAAAAGAGGGGCAACTTTGGGAGGAAAAGATACATGTTTACATGTAAGCTGTGAGCGAGTTTTTCCAAACGAATATTTTGTAACTGTAAGAACATTCCGTTCCACACGGTTTTTCCACTGTCGGAAAACGATTAATATCGGAAATAGAATAAGTGAATGTTAAAGCACAGAAAATATTGAGGAAAGAGGCGATATTTCTGACTATCATCAAATTGCTTCCTTTTTCTCAATGTTTTTCCAAACAATCTACTGAGGTCAAATACAGGACTTAAGAAAAAAGTTTTTTAAAAAATGAAGAATTCGTTTATAAATGTGCCGAAAAATGACGTATTTTTTAACCCTTACCCAAACAACAAAATATGGTCCTTTCCAAATTAACTCTTGCTAATTGTCAGAATGATTCTGATTTTGCTATTTGTGGGCATCAAAACAAAGAATTGGATAAGAAAGGGTTAACATAATAAACCATCATTTCAAATTTAATTAAAATTTGAAGCAGGCTGTAGACTATGATACGTAGATCTAGATCTACTAAGAAGAACAGTTTGGTGTAGACTGTAGAATAAGAACTGTTGAGGGAAAAGCAAAGTCAGCATGTTTTTCTTTTCTCTCAAAACTTTGCTATTTCGTTCAAGTAGATCTAGATCTATGTTATTCATTGTTTGTTCGTTAAAACTTCCCCAAACAAGACCCGGTTTTACTTAATAGAAAATACTTTGGGAAACATTTTGGCAAAATGTAAGAGCACCCTGATAACCAGCATTTTCTCCTTCTGTCCAATAGACTTGATCTACTTTGATATGTAAGCGTTTATTGTGTTGGGACTATGTTGCAATGGGTTTTCTCTTTCTTCTCTCCGCTGAGGTTCCTTTGTTTGAATCACCCAACGATCTACGCGTTTCGGCTAATACCGTCTCTCAGACTCGGGTAGGCCTAGGCCAGATACGATGTTTGGTTCTAATTCTTTGCGACTTATTACACGAATCCAAGCTCGTTTTGCATTTGCCTCTTTCGATATACTTTATGCAGTTCAAAATTTCCAATTCTATCCGCAAAATTATGGTTCGTAAATGCAGTGAGTGGTTCTTTCCCACTGATAGCGCTTATTTACATTGACACCGGAAGACAGTATACCGTCCCGCATGAACGACAACTCTGTCACGACGGAATTACGAAAATCCGGAATACTCTCAATGATTTCCGAAACAAAACGTTCTACGAACATCAAAACCATATCCTGTTTTTGAAAGGGTTAACCCTTTCCCAAACAAGACCTGGTTTTTACGTCCCTAATAGAAAAGGCTTGGGAAAACATTGAAACAAAAGAAGAAACTGCTGATAACCAGCAGTTTCTCCTTTGGTCTCAATATTTTCTGTGCCATATTTTACAAAAATCATGTCTTAAATAAAATCCTTTTTGTCATTTGTGGCAGTTTTAGAAGTGGATCACCCTAAAAAAATCGTTTGGGAAAGGGTTAAATCTTCTCCGTTACATGAGATGAATCTTGGTACAAATACGAGTCATGTCATGTTCAGAGATGCTTGAAGCAACCATTAACAGAGGGCAATTTTCACCGAGAAAATAAATATTTTTCAGGGAAATAAATATACCGCCAACCCTTTATTTGTATTTTTCTTTGGTGTAAAGCTCGCAAAAAAACGACCTGACACAGCATCTCTAGCTACAAGCTCTGCCAGTTCATTCATTGTGAGCTATCTCTACAACACGTTTACTTTCTATACTCGTAGTCTTGATTTCCAGAAAAAAAACATGATAATAATTATTATTATTATGTAATGCTAAATAAACAATTCCCAAAAACCAGACCTGTTCTTGACGTATTTGAAATGGGAGGCTTTTGAAAGAAAATGGTGATTATAGGGCCTAAGCTTACACTTTCTCCGTTCGTCTCAATTATTCTATACTATACTGTAAATGGAGTCCTATGTTCAATCATGATTTAGCCGCCACAACATTGGAAATTTAAACAGTATACATTTTGGAAAGGTTTAGTAGACAAATTTCTCACTGCCAATTTCTGTAATGTTCAATGTTACTGACTTTGCATCTGTTAAATACATTAAATATCTATGCTCAGACCTGAACGACTTGGTGGTATGGTGTAATTAGTTGTTGCAAGTTAATCCTTTCCCAAACAAGACCTACTTTTGACTTTCCTAGTATAAAATACTTGAGAGACAACACATTCCAATTTCATTTTTAAAGTAAGTCTTGATATATGTAAATAGTCACTTTAAGGCAAATGAAGAAAATGCTGATGATCTGAATATTTTCTGAACTCCAAATTCATGCTGTTTGGGAAAGAGAAATCCTTGTCCTGCTGACTTAACCCTTTCCCAAACAACAAAATTTAAGAGTGGTCCAAAATGGACTTTGAAAAAGAAAGGATTTTTGCACAAAATAGCTAAGAAAATATTGAGACAAAAGGAGAAACTGCTGGTTATCAGCAGTTTCTTCTTTTGTTTCAATGTTTTCTCAAGCTGTTTCTAATAGGGGCGTCAAAACCAGGTCTTGTTTGGGAAAGACAAGACTGTACGCAGTAGCTTCGCCATGCATTAGGCCTATCTAAGGCCTGTTATTCCTTCATAGAATTGACAATTGTTTTTTTTTTTTTTTTTTTTTTTTTTATCCAGTAAATATCCTCAGTAAATATATGAAATAAACATGTAAAAGGTGAAATTCTGATATTATGAAAAGTGTTTTGTTCTATTTAGTGACTTTAAAAGCATCTGTAAAACCTATTAAATTCTATGCTCTACTCAGAGCTGAACGACGTAATAGGCTAATAGCTTGAGGAACTATGTTGTAATTACCCGTTGAAGTTTATAGCAATTTAATAGAGTTTTCAATATGTTTTTCTGCTTATTGATTGAATAACTTCTTTCATCAACAACTGCTGCAATAAATAACATTTACTCTTTAATTCAAAAAGTAGATCAATGTAAAAACTTTTGCAACTTTTAAAACACTCTGATATTTTAAATGTCGGAGAACTTTTGAAGGTAAACATTGCGTTGTTTCCCTTCCAAATTCTCATAACTGCATCTTGTTTAAGTCTGCAGTTACGAGATTTTCGAAGGAGAAGCGACGATTGTAACGGCTCCGAGCTGAATGATTTTTTTTGACAGGCCAATCGAGTGTTATCGTATTAATGACGTAATTAATTACATCATAACGGGCAGATACCCATCCCAAAGGAAACAAATATACACTGACTGGTCTACTTTCTTGAAACACCTAATGGCATCCATGTGTCCCATGCAAGGGGTCCGTCATTTATATCCAGGTTTGATCTAGAAGGACTAAATAAACTTCATTGGAAATTTCATAGGACAGAAAGAATCTAGCTATGCATGTCAACATTTCTTGAATATGTGACTCGTCACGCTAAAAGGGACCTTATAGGACGTGTGAAAATGCCGACCCTAGTCAGTCTGCGCAGTCCGCGCAGCCAGACTAGGGCCGACACTTTTCACTTTTATGTAATTTTCTAAATCCGGAATGTTTTCCCTATCTTACTATATGTTCATTTCTTGCATACGTGATCTGGTTGACCTGCGGTGAGTCTAACAAATTTGTCAAAATTTGGATTTTTTGAGTTCGGATAAGGTCCCTTTTAGCGTGACGGGTCATATATATTTTACCTCTTACAACCTAGCATGGGTCCCTTTAACCCTTTCCCAAACAAGACCTTGTTTTGACGTCCCTAATAGAAAAGACTTGGGAAAACATTGAGACAAAAGAAGAAACTGCTGATAACCAGCAGTTTCTCCTTTTGTCTCAATATTTTCCGTGCTATAATGTACAAAAATCCCTTCATTTTTAAGATAAATGTTGTCATCTACAGCAGTTTTTAAATTTGCCGTTTGGGAAAGGGTTTAAGACTCATATGAGCCGGGATTTCGAAAGGGCGTCCTTATAGAATTTTAGACAAACCTGTTTCCGGATCATCATGTGCTCAAAGGTAGTACCATAAGGATAAATGCTGCTCTTTTAAAGTTTCTACATGCTATAAAACTTTAAGAGAACAGCCTGGGTCATGATCAGAGTGTGCATATACACAGTCTGATCTGGACACATGTTGTTCTCAAATACCAAAAGGAACCTTTTTCCAAATCCACACTCATATGTAAGCATACTCTTCGACGATTCGCTGTATATTATGTTGAACTGATATTTTCCAAACATTTCATCGCGTTTTCTTTAGCACAGCTGTTTTGCCTTAAGAGTTTAATTATAATTTAAGTGATTCTAAATTTAAGAACTGAAATTGGAAAAATTTGAGAAGTGAAATTGGAATATAATCTCTTATTGTTATTATGAAACGTTCATCAAAAGAACCAGGAAATTAAAGTAGAGCGAACAAAGAATAAAATTGTCTTAAATTTAAGAGTTTGGTTTCATTAGGAATTAATGATAATCGTTTGAAATGTATTTTTAATATCAACTATCTTAATTAAAAATGAAAAAAGATACCCGTTGAAAATCAATGTGACTCGTCGCGGTAAAAGCGACCTTTTGGAAAGATTGCCTGGCATGGAAACTTTTCACTTTAAAGTAATTTATATAAATCAAGAAAGTTTTTCCTTTCTAACTACATGTATTATGTTCAATATCTATATCATGGTGTTTAAAGAGACATTTCAGAATTTTTTGTCATGAATTTTACTTTTATCTTGTCTGAAAGAGCATATTTCCTTATGAAAATTCTGAAAATTTCGAGCCAAAATATTGCTCCGTTTACGAGAAATTTATATTTTTGTGTTAAAATTGAACAAATTGTTTTGGACAACAGTTCGGATTTATATGCAATTTATCGATTATGTCTCAACTTTAAATGCGTGTTTTTCGCTTATTGGCAACAACTTCAAAAAACCAATAGTATTTATACTCATTAGAATAACCAATCTTGGCATCAAGACATACTTTAAAAAATTGAAATTGGAATGAAATGTCCCTTTAATCAAATGACTCAGAATTTCAGAAAGTCATCAATAATTTTGTTAATACTGGACCAATTTAAATTCGGTTTTAAGCAGAGAAGGTGTGAAAATGTCAGGCAGAAGCTGTATGTAGTGGATTTTTAAAAAAGAAATCAACTGATAAAAAGGTTATTAAAGATCAACCAAAATTTTGGTTGATCTTTCATAACTTCTTTATCAGCTGGATTTTTTTTCAGAAATCCACCACGTCCACCAAATGCGTGACGTTTGTCCACCTTCTCTGCTTCACGATTAACCAAACGAATGAAGATTTTCCGAAATTGTTGTATCACGTGATTGACCACCGTGTATATGTGACATCTTGTTGACGCCTGCCAAGTCTGATCTATTTTCTGAAATTTGGTTTTATGGGCTCCTCTGAATGTTCCTTGTTGCGTGGCAGATCACATTTTTTAAAACGGGTGTCAAATTGCATCTTAATTATTAGTTTTTCTATGTTGTTGACGGTCTAAGATAAAAGAACTCTTGAAATCAAGAAATCAATGCCCAATTCTTCCTGATATTGAAATTGTGTTTCCGCTTTAATTTTTATCATTAACTGCTTAAAGGATGCATCACACCAAACAAATCCCTGGCACTGCAGCCCTGGCATTTGTACACATTCTCTGCTTCAAACCAAATTCAATTCGGTCAAATATTTACAGGTTTATTGAAGATAGTCTGCAGTAGTAGTTGTTGTTGTTGTTGTTGTTGTTGTTGTTGTTGTTGTTGTTGTTGTTGTTGTTGTTGTTGTTGTTGTTGTTGTTGTTGGTGTTGCTGCTGTTGTTGTTTTCTCCACGTCATATATTGCATGATAATTGACCTGGCAGAGCATTCCTAGATAGACAATATGGATGCTCTGCCAGGTCATTAATCGTGAGCTATACTAGTTAGTATGAGACTAGTTCTTAGGAATGCTCCATGAATGTATTTTTGGAAACAAAAACACCATAAATATTTACACAATCACACTTGCTGAAAGCGTAAACACATTATGGCTGCTTTTCTTCAAAACCCCCGTATCTGCAGCTTAAAACAAGCTGCAGATACGAGGATTTTGCAGAAAAGCGACGTTATGTTCTTGGATATTGAAAATGGGTCCTTATGGTATTTCAAAATAGAGGATCACGATCAGCAAGTACAGCCTTGTCAGGACCCATAACCTCTTCTTAACCCTTCTCAAACGACAACATTACAGAGTGGTCTACTTCAAAAACTGCCACAAAAGACAAAATGGAAGTTATTAAAGATAAAGTTTGTGTGAAATATGGCAAAGAAAATATTGAGACAAAAGGATAAACTGCTGGTTATCAGCAGTTTCTTCTTTTGTTTCAATGTTTTCCGAAGTTTTTTTTTCTATTAGCGACGTCAAAACCAGGTCTTGTGTGGGAAAGGGTTAAGCAGAGCTTAGCCCAGCATGGATCCAGATCAGACATCGTGTGTGTATAGGCTAATCTGGTCCTATATTAGCATCAATTTTTTGCCTGACAATACTTACAAAGGATTTATTAGCAGTTTCTTCTTTTGTTTCAATGTTTTCCAAAGATTTTTCTATTAGGGACATCAAAACCAGGTCTTCTTTGCGAAAGGGTTTAGCAGAGCTTAGCCCAACATGGATCCAGATCAGACAGCATGTGTGTATAGGCTAATCTGGTCCTATATTAGCATCTAATGTTTTACTCGACAATATTCACAAAGGATTTATTAGCAGTTTCTTCTTTTGTTTCAATGTTTTCCAAAGCTTTTTCTAGCAGGGACGTCAAAACCAGGTCTTGTTTGGGAGAGGGTTGAGCTATTTCTCGCACGTTGCATAAAAAGCATGGGAGAAAAATATTATCTCGTGGATTTATCATCTCTTTTGATATTTATCAATTTCGAATGAAAACCAGGTGCCTCTCATTTGAGAATTCTTTTCACTCGTTTGAGAAATTAGAATCTGACTTCGAAAATGGCTTATAGCAAAGCCTGTGTACATGTCTCTAACGAAGAAACTTACATAAAGTATAAATGTATAGTTATGTTCAGGTAAAGATTAGTATTGTGTCTTTGACTTACTTTCAAAAGGCTAATGCAAATTATAGCCTTTTCATTTTATCGAAAGTCCTTAAGGTAGAAAACCCATAATGAAAAACACCACTTTCTAGCCATACGAAATGCATCAAATTACATACACTTGTAAATACACTTCACATAAGTTGATTCGCCGTGCCGGATTTCAAGATTATGCTTGAAGAAGAAAATAATTTACAAATATCATTTTACTCTATTTCATATGCAAGGGAGGTAATTTTGGACAAGTTTGTCAAATATTTTCATAAGTATGCATTAATTTGAAATTCTAAACCGTACAAAATGCTTATATTTATATTTGGAATGGAAATGTAACACAGTTTAGGAATTACTGGCATTTATTTTTAAATTTCGCCGCTGGCTCTTTGGTGCTAATGATGGGTCATCTACATGTACCTTAAGTGTTTTTTTTTTTTAATCTCTTTTTGCTTCTGACTTATTCTTTATCATACGGGACCGGGACCAAGCCTTGTTTGGGCAAGGACCAATATGTCATATTTTCTCATACCCCGTTCCACCAATATAAGAGAGGAGAAATCAATCAAAAAGTCTGGTATGCTTGTATAGAAGTAATAGAAAATGGTCCACACGGAAATAAGGAAGGTTAAAAGATTGTCTCGCTTATGTGTGACATGAAATAAATAACCGAACTAAACAGATTCATCGGAAATGGACCTCCATATCGTCGATGTTATTGCAAAACCTCGTAACTACAGCTTGATTAAAGCTGTAGTTATGAGGCTTTGCAATAACACCGACGATATGTCCAATGTGGTTATCATTTTCGTGAATAATTCCGATTTTCATATACTACCTTCCACCAATATAACTTCAAATTTAAGATCGAAACCTCGTAACTAAAGCTTGAAAAGCTGTAGTTACGAGGTTTCAATCTCCAATCAACTAAAAAGAAATGAGAAATCAATCAAAAAGTCTGGTGTGCTTGTATAGAAGTAATAGAAAATGGTCCACACGGAAATAAGAAAGGTTAAAAGATTGTCTCACCGAAGTGACACAAAATAAATATAAATAATTGCATTCGAACTAGAACGTTCGCCGCAAATAGGCCTCCATAATGTCCAGTATAATCAGTGTTCATTTTCGTGAAAAATTCCGATCCCTAATACCCCATTCCACCAATTTAACGTTAATGAGGGACCAACGCCTAGTAACTACAGCTTTTCAAACTGAAGTTACTAGGTTTTCTCTCCCATAGACAAAAGGAGAGGAGAAATCAATCAAAAAGTCTGGTGTGCTTGTATAGAAGTAATAGAAAATGGTTCACACGGAAATAAGGAAGGTTAAAAGATTGTCTCGCTTATGTGTGACATGAAATAAATAACCGAACTAAGAAAGGTTCGTCGAAATAGGTCTTGAAGTGGTTGTGATAACTATTCATTATTTCTTCATTTTTTTATTTCCTGTCTTGGCCATTTATCAGAGACTCGTAAAGATTTGGGCAAAAGTAGAAAGTGATTATCATCAGCATTTTCTCCGTTTGCCTCAATATTTTCAGGCCCGTAGGAACAGGGGGGGGGGGGGGGGGGGGGCTAGGGGGGCTTACCCCCAATGTTGGCCAAAAATGCCGAATTTTCTTAATTTTACACTGAAAATTTTGGGAAATTCCAAATTAGCCCCCCCCCCCCCCCAATATTCAGGACAATGGTGTTAGCCCCCCCCCCCCCCCCCAATATGAAATTGCTTTCTACGGGCCTGATTTTCTTTGCTATAATGCATAGAAATGATATCTCTATCAATACACATTTCGTCATCAGAAATGCCATCCAATCTGGAACATACTAAACAATTGTTGTTCTGGAAAGGATGAATTCTTTGAATGTTAAATACAATACACTTAAGACTCTATTAATACGTTCGCATATCATGATTTTTTTTTTTTTTTTTTTATTATTATTTCCAGGAGAAAGGAGAATTAATAATACATAAAGGTCACTTGGACACAAGAAAGGTTTTTATATTGTCTAGCCGTAGTGATTTGCAGTAAATATCAGAGGATGGCTTGAACATCAGTATTTAACCCTTTCCCCAAAAAACAAAATTTTAGGGTAATACACATCAAAATCTGCAACAAATGACAAAATGGATGTTAGAAAAGATAGGATTTGTGTAAAATATGGCACAGAAAATATTGAGACAAAAGGAGAAACTGCTGGTTATCAGCAGTTTCTTCTTTTGTTTCAACGTTTTCCCAAGCCTTTTCTATTAAGGACTTCAAAACCAAGTCTTGTTTGGGAAAGTTTAAATAAGGGAAAGCAACGACGCATACACTTCAACGTACCGGTTGATTGATCGAACCGTAAAGCTATAGAAAGATTCATGTCCTGACAACAGCAAAAAATCTTAACCTAACGAGATGTGCTTCTGACGCAAAATTTTCTAGGAATCTTGCAAACAACCTGTATTTCCTAGAAAAAACGGAAGCATGTGTATTTCATTAACATGCATTTTTTTTTACCAAACCTCCTAGAATTGGGTTATCGCAGAGTTTCAAGTGAGTTATAATACAAGTATTTGACGTTATTTTCAGGAATCTTTGATCATTTTCACAGATATGAAAAATGAATTAACCTCTATGCCAAACAACATTTTGAGCCATAACTTTGTATTCGACAGTTAACATTATTTTACTCAGAATGTAATCCATGTAATGGAGCGAATGAGTTTTGAAATCAGAGCCTTTTTATTCCAAAGCCCGAATTACACAACTAAACCACGACTATTGAATGTTTTCCTATTTTTCAATATGTCAAAACCGTTTATTACGTTCAATAAAGACCCTTTAGCTCTATGATTTTACCCCACCATTTTTTCCTCCGGAAGCCTTTCAGCGCATGCGCGAGTTTAGACTGGTAACCGCCCCTGATAGTTCTTCGTGTTTACTAATTCTCAATGCAATGTCAGGGGCAATAAAAGCTTAATATATTCCTAGGGATTTGTTGAGTTGTCCAAATGCAGTTAGCTTTGAGAATCTCATGAATGTTAAGGATTTAAATTCCCTGTTCAAACTTGCCTTGCTAAATTTTGCAAGGAAATTTTAAATACTTTTAAAGTTATATATAGTCATATATCCTAAACAATGAATCATAAGTGATCTGTCAGGGTGAACCAGAATAACACTCCAGGTATTACAAAGTGTGCCATGGTTATCAGTGGTGCCCGTCTTTGGATGTGCAAACAAAATTCATTTAATGTGTCAGCTTACATCAGCTGAACTTTTCATATATAAGTGTGGATCAAGAAAGTTATTGTTTTGTGGGCGGAATTGGTGATTAGGTGACTGCGTTTCACGAGCGGGGCCTGGTTGTGAGGTTTCTTTGCGAGGGGGCTCTGAACACCGATACGGGGGAGGGATTTGCTGATAACAGGCATGTCCCTCTTTTGTGTCTGTGTTTGCAAAAGTTGCTGTACTGTTCTGTAATGTCAAGGGATACTATCCCTGCCAACTACAATCCTGCCATATACAGTAGCTCCCAAATTGATACAGTTTAAAATTTTGATCTACTGAAGATGAGTTTGTAATTGGATTCTTTTTTGCCCATTTACCGAGCAAGGTTGACCTGGATTAAACATTCTTCATTATAAATGTTTGGGAGAGCACTGAGATGGGGGAGAGGATGCTGATGACCAGCATTTTCTCCCATTGTCTCAGTGTTCTCTTTGCTATACTATACACAAAGTCTGCCTCTATATTATGTACATGGAATTGCCAGCTGCAACAGCTTTCAAATTGGAACAATTTAAAATTTTGCCGTTTCGGTATGGGCTGAACAGGATACTGTTTTGAGGAACTTAGAGATGAGAGCACTGGGGGAGGGGAGGGGAGTGCTGACCACCAGTACTGCCCTCGTTTCTCTCAGGGCTCTCTAGCATTAAAAATACTTAATTTCTCAAGTAATCTGCAGCACTAGGAATTTGTCTTCGCTTGGGAATAGTTAAAACAAGAACACTCAAATATCTGGAAACTCGACCATCATTAGGTAATAATCATGGTGATGCCCTACGTTTGTCGTCAATCTAATTCTAGTCACTTTTGAAGCTTTCATCTTCATGTTTTTTGCATTTTTAATTGTTACATGTTGTACAAGTTTGTGGACATATACCCTGGTTAAGGGTCTTGTCTGAATTAAAACCTTGAAACCTTGAAACCTAACCAGTGTTACCTCTAACACAAGCTGAAAGGCATCCAGAGGAAAATAATACGGTAAAAAAATAGCAGGAAAATAGAGGACGAAACAATAACCAAATGGACCAGAGAGGCGAAGGCCTATAAATCGGTCTCTACAACCAAGTAACCAAGTAAAGAAAGGTTATGTTCCGTGAGAAACAACCATTATCCTTACAAGTATCATAATTAACAATTATATCTAGTCTTTAATCTGCCGTTCTCAGACAATAGAACTTGATTATGTCTGTTATCATGTGGGGAATTAATCCTTTCTAAATGCGGCACTCGTTATAAAGTTCCTAGATTAGAACGTTTTGGAAAATATTGAGCGAAAAGAAGAAAATGCTGATCATCAGCATTTTATTTTTTCGCTCGATATTTTCTTTGTTGAAACAATACAAGATATTTGAATTTGCACCTTTCATTTTTAAGTCTGCGACATCTTTTTTGTAGAAGAAGTGTGATATTGTTTGTCTGGGGAAAGAATTTAAAAAGCTTTGCAAGGAAACTAGTGGTTAACATTATAGCCTCCTCGTTGAGCTGGCTTATGAGATTATGACGACCTTGTCAGTGCATTACTGATCCGTCATGCTAAAAGGGACCTTGTGGAAAGTCCATTTAGATTAATTATATTAATTCTCGGTATTGGATTTTTAATAGTTCTAATTAATTAAATACTTGATTAGCAGGCACAGTAAGTAATTAGCTATGGTAAATCAATTATTGTGATCTATCCTGGTCTATTCTTGGTCAATTTATATCGAAGGACTTTCTATTGTATCGCATAAACACTTCAACTTTAGAATAATTTAGTCTAGGAGCCAGGTCCTGGTATGGAACTTTTCTTGCAACCGGTGCCCTATAAAAATTGGAGTGGTATTTTTCAATATATTAGGGTCCCATGCTTTGGTTAAGGGTGGATGACATGCTTAAAAGTGGTAGGATTTTCTTAAAATCAAGGTCAAAGGTCATTCGGTGCACTTTTCATACATACCTCCTAAAATACCCCATAACTTACTCATTTATTAATGTAAAACAATTATTTTGGTATCAAAATAAAGCTAATACATTGCACTTTGACTTACATGAATAATTAACAGCTTTTTGATTTTGTATTTTTGTGAATATTCATAAATATAGCAAAAATTGGCTAAAAATCACCAAAATAAGTTTTGTCTACAAGTGAAAAAAAAGTTTTTAAAATACAAAAGGTATGTTTGTGTGGTTGAAGTCATACTTAAAAATTGCCCAGAAACCTGGTCTTCAGTTATATGTATTTCTTCACAGAATTAGTCTTTAGCTTAGGCTTGTAGTCATAGCTAAAAGTGGGTGGGGTAAATTTTCCCAAAAATTACAAAATATGCAAACATTGATGTAACAAAAAATCTTACACAAAAATGTGATGTTTTAGTAGAAATTATGCTTTTGAAATCATATTTGCAGTGATTTGTAAAGTTTTTAATGCATATTCCTGGAAATTAATTAGAATTTTAAGAGCCAAAATAACAATTCAATAAAACAGCATGTGAGATGGATACAGATTATATCAACACCATAATGTCAAAGCAATGACACTTAAAACAAATATTTATCAAGCATCAACATTTTTTTTTTATAAAACAAGACTAAAATTAGCATAATCGACAGCTGAACATATTCCTCTTTCTATCTTACAGGCGTATGACATTAGACCCCATGCCAGATTTTCAGGAATCAGAACGACATGGGGACAGCCAGAATTTGCTTTGTTGTGTAGTGCATTGCTTTTATAGAGCCAAAAGGAAAGCAATTTTAGCGTTGGAACTAAATTTTTCAATATCAAGGTTCAGTGACACATAAATGTTGCTATAAATATAAAGTGAGGGTAAGTCAATTATTTACACTTGATTAAGAAGAACAGACTTAATTTAGAAGAACTAAATGAACTTTATTTGAAATTTCCTTGTGCAGAAATGATCTAGCTATCCAGGTCGACCATTCCATACAATATTTCATGAACATATTTCATATACGTTTGTATGCCCGAAAACCTAGCATGGGTCTCTTAAAAGATAATTACGAAACTGCCGTCATTACAATGCTTACACCTGGTAGCGAACATTCGAACATGTATACATAAGAACAGAATATTGCATACTGTGAATACATATCACTATCATTAGTCTGGAATCTGGTTGTTATGATGTGTGGTTATGAAGGTCTCCAAGAGTAACCATGAACATGTAAGTACCGTATATTCGTTTATGTACATGCCTTCAAAAGGGACAACAGAGTATCTGGTCTTTTAATTAATTTTGTGACCCAATAAGCTTTAATTGTACAAGAAATTGAACCCAATAGTCCCTATATCTTTTATTATGCAAATCATTCATTGCATGTGACATTATATTACAAGTAAATAGTAGAAAATAAAGATACCACAGTTGTTGATCCATCCTTCACAATTCCATCATGATAACATAACTTTGTTTATTGATTCATGACTAATACATATTAATAATGATATATATCTTCGGACCTACGGTTGTCATAGCTCTAAGCCCACAAAAATATACCTAACAAAAATCTGGACAATGTTTTACTTATTACATGGCTAAAACTATTCCTAATACAAATAACTTTTGTTGTAATCAATTGTGCATCTATCATTTGTGAGTATCTATGTAATCTATATCAAAGAAGTCATTAACCTTTCCCCAAACAAGACCTCGTTTTGACGTCCCTAGGAGAAAGGCTTGGGCAAAATTAATGCAAAAGGAGAAAATTCTGATTATCATCATTTTCTTTTGCCTCAATGTTTTCTAGGCTATATTGTACACAAATCAAATCTTTTAAATCACCCATTTTGTCGTTTGCAGTAGCATGACTTTTTGACTTTTAAACCAACCGAGATGAAATTTTAAACACATATGCTTTGAAGAATTATACATTTGATCCTGCAACCAAAACGCTGCTGTTTGGATAAGGCCATCATAAGGGCGCATTCGACCGTTGCAATGGAAACATAGGGTCAAGTTGAGCGGGAAAACTTTGGATAATTTGCACAAATATGACTTATCAATCGCTTTTAAGGTGATCATATTTTGTATTTTTCACTTCAACAGTTGTAAAAAAGGCGTGTTACCTTTGAGCGGACATTTTTCTCGGCAAACGTAACATCGTCAGCTGACATTTCGAGTCAATTTCCATAAACAACCGTAGGTGAATACATTGCTTAGCTTATATAGCAAATATGGTGCTAGAGCAATAGTATTCAATATGATTTGAGTGTAAATTGGAAAATTAAAATCAGAGACGATCTTTATGATTATGAACATGTACAGCAATACTTCTGAGAAAAAAAACAAGCATTTATTAGTGGTATAATGCATTTATAAATGATTTACCCATGATGCTTCTGACCTCAATAGATCTGGACGCCGGCGAAATCGTCAATAACTTGCCAATTGTTTCCCAGAAACTATCTTTAGAATTTCCCAACTACAGTTCAGACGCTTTTTTGAGGAATAAATTCATGTGTGGGAAATGTGGATATCGTGCAGTGGCAAATATATAGAAAAAAAGTAAATATTAGATGTGTAAGACAGACGTTCCTGGCGTATCCATCTCAGACCTAAATTGCGCCGCTCAATATGATCCTACGTTGGCATAACAACTGTAGAATGCACCTCAATGCAAAAAAACTTAGATTTTGTTGCTGGATCAAAAGCATAATTTCCTAAATTTTAAGTTTTGAAAATATCCTAACAGTTAGTACATGAAAAAGTTGTGACATAATTCCGGACACTTTATTAACAGCCCTCATACAAACCAAATGAGCTTTTTATGTTGAATACTTTTGGAGGAAATGCCAATGTTAATGACAACAACAATTTAGTTCCTATAAGAATGCGTAAAGATCCTGCACCTCTAGCTTTGATTGACTTCACAAAATGCTAGTGTTAAACTGACTGCCACACGCGAAGGTGTAAGTGTCAAAGAGAAGATCTTTTATGCACTGATTCGTGTGTTTGTTAGTCAGAACTGTGTATAAATAGACGTATCTTGGTGCATTAGACTGTGATAATGATTAGTATATATGGCCTGAGTTAAGTGTATTGAAGTGTTTAGTATAGGGTAGCTATGGATATTAAAAGTCTGGTTTTTGCTTCATGTGTCTTGTTGTTTTTGTTGTTGTTGCTGTTGATGATGATTGTGATGATGAGGATAGTGTTGAATATAAGAACATTATATTTAGTAAAGTATACAAGATACATAAAATGAACAAAACAATGAGTTTGTGTACGACTTCTGCTTTACGCAACTATCATGCAGAAGACATTTCGGTCATCATTTGACAAATTAAACCCTTTATATTGGTCTTACTTTCTAAAATGCACATCACTGGCTATCTCTCAAGAATTCATATATAATTCAGCCCAATCTTGAAACAATTATGTGTTTGTGAAGCATGAATGCCTCTGAAAAGGCCAATGATAAGTTTTCATGTTTAGCTTTTAAGTAAATTGTTGATAAGGATTGATGGATGAGCTTGAGGAAGGTTATATTGCATGGAACAGATAGATATTATTAAAAGAATGTTACATACCAAATTTGAGCTTTGCGTGTGAAATACTTTTGGAGAAAAGGCCAATGTTAAGTTTTCACGTTAATTAGTTTTAATGTTAAGATTTCATGTTAAGGGTTGATAAGGGTTAATGGATAACCTTGAGGAAGTTCATATTGCATGGAACAGATAAATATCATTGAAAGAAGGTTACATACCAAATTTGAGCTTTGCATGTGGAATATTTTTGGAGAAAGGCCAATGTTAAGTTTTTATGTTAAGTTTCAAACTGACAGACGGACGGACAGATGGCTGGCTGGAGGGACGGACAGACAGACCGACAGCGGTAAAACATTATGCCATCGATCTTTCGATAGGGGGCATCAAAATGACTAATTTGTGGTCTTATTTTTATCTATATTAAATTTTCGACGTATACACAATTATGGGGGTCAGCTTGAATTTAGTTGGTCATTTTTGACAAAACACAAAGATGATTTTGAAAAAAAAGATGTATCTGTACCTCTAATAAGTATGTTATACCAGAGATATTGTTTTATTCGCTTAAACTGTAAACTGTGTTTCAAGTGATGTGTTATTCATCATATATGAAATAACATGATAGAACCGCAAAATTTTGTGTATGAGCTATTTGGTTCCAGCGCTATATTCCTTTCCCTTTGGCTCTATAAAAGCAATGCACTACCCAACAATGCAAACTCTGACCGTCCCATGTTGTTCTGATTCCTAAAAAAGCTGGCATGGGTCTGGTGAATATTTTCAGCTGCCGATTTCTAGTACATAGATACTTGATAACTATTCGTTTTAAGAGTCATTGCTTTGACATTATGGTGTTGATATAATCTGTATCCATCTCACATGCTGTTTTATTGAATTGTTATTTTGGCTCTTAAAATTCTTATTAATTTCCAGGAATATGCATTAAAAACTTTACAAATCACTGCAAATATGATTTCAAAAGCATAATTTCTACTAAAACATCACATTTATGTGTAAGATTTTTTGTTACATCAATGTTTGCATATTTTGTAATTTTTGGGAAAATTTACCCCACCCACTTTTAGCTATGACTACAAGCCTAAGCTAAAGACTAATTCTGTGAAGAAATACATATAACTGAAGACCAGGTTTCTGGGCAATTTTTAAGTATGATTTCAACCACACAAACATACCTTTTGTATTTTAAAAACTTTTTTTTCACTTGTAGACAAAACTTATTTTGGTGATTTTTGGCCAATTTTTGCTATATTTATGAATATTCACAAAAATACAAAATCAAAAAGCTGTTTATTATTCATGTAAGTCAAAGTACAATTTATCAGCTTTATTTTGATACCAAAATAATTGTTTTACATTAATAAATGAGTGAGTTATGGAGTATTTTAGGAAGTATATACGAAAAGTGCACCGAATGACCTTTGACCTTGATTTTAAAAAAATCCTACCACTTTTAAGCATGTCATCCACCCTTAACCAAAGCGTGGGACCCTAACCTATTGAAAAATACCACTCCAATTTTTATAGGTCACCGGTTGCAAGAACTTTTAATTTAACCCCCTTTGTAAAAGCTGGCTCCTAGACTAATTGGGCGCTTTTTCATTAAAATACCGTTAGTACAGCTTGTTTGAAAACTGTTGTTGACGAAATGGATGTTGATGGTGTTAAAACATAATAATCATGATTTATTATATAGATTTAAGCTCTGGCAAAAGAAAATTATGCTTTTAAGTACATGTAGTTTACTTTGCTCCCCTCCTCATGTTTTACAAAGCATGTTTTTAATTGGACGTCCGAAAGGACGTACAATTCTTATAACCACTTTTGGACAGACGAAATGGGTTTTCATTACCAAAAAACCCTTTCTCAGACTCAATTGCCAGTTGACCAAAATTCAAAATAGATTTTGCGACCATACAGGAAAACTGTCGTATCTTTTCCTACTTTGTATGTGTTCTCCAACAAATACTATAAGATTCATTGGCCGATTCAATTCATGCCACGTCCTAACCAACTTTACGATCTTTTTTCGATTTAATCATTTTCTTGTAGTTTTTTGACTTTCGTAATATTTATTGTGTAAAGGGTAAGATCTTTAGAAAGCGATACATGCATACACTATGGTTATAATGTAAACAGACACCCTATATCATCAGCAGCAGCGATAGCTCAAACGGGAAAGGATTAACCTCGCAACCTTTTTTCAGTTTGAAATTTGGAACGCCGTTGGTTCAAAACCAGTTCGGATTATTTCTTCTGTAAAACGTTTGTTTTTCTTGATGTGTTTACTGAAAACACACATTTTAGAATGATTACCCAATTTAATACACGTATTGTGTATGATAGGTTCCTTTTCTTTGATCATTGTTGTTTAAGTCTTTGACATATTTAAAGGAACGGGGTTTCCACGAGACGTATTTTGGAACCAGGGTTTTGAAATTGATTATCGGGGAGTGAGTTCATTTCGCAACTCGGGTTCGACTCGATGACAAATCGGGGATCCATCTGAACAGCCTCAGATGAGACACTAGTGAAATCCACCTATTCAGAAAAATAGTTGCTCTTACGAGTTTTTTTTTCTCCAGCATCTGTATCATTGATACTCGACAGTATCATGACCTATTTACATACTGATCGATGGTCATGACAACAATGATTATTACTAGTATAAGACTAAGTGACAGCGAACTGTATCTATTTCGTTTAAGCGACCCGTTTACGTGTATTGAGCTAAGAAGATGAAGCAATGGGTCTGCAACAGATGGTACCTGGATGATCGTATGAATATGTTTACAGATAGGGACATTGCTATTCTCAAATTTTCGTTGATAATGATATGAACATTTAAATTGCTTATTGTACTCCACTGCCATTTTCCCGACGGCACGTTCCCAATTTCTTCTTTTTATGCCCATCTATAGATGTAAGGATGCTGCGGTAGTACTTGTATGAGGAATCCATGGTTAGGTGCACCAATTCATCTGGTATTTTGTTTCAGGAAAAGTATGTATTGAATTTGTTTTGTAACCACAACCAGGGAAAACTGCTACCGTGTTTTTTTCTTTTTTTACTCTAAACAGGAATAAAAATCAAAGTGCTTTGAGCACTATATTTAGACGCCTCTCATTGATTGAGCGGAATTGTATGTAAATGATCGGCGTTTCGTTACTTTATTTCGTTGAATTTGTGTTAAGATCGATTCTAAATCACTGCGGTCGTTTTTTCGCCAACGATGGTGAAGATAGAAGTCGAACAAGAGTGCCATTGTTACAATATACGCCGCCACTTATAAAACTTGAGACAAAAAAAATGACATTGACAAGGATTTATAAATATTCACACAAAAACCTGTAAAAAGTTGTGTTCACAAAAAGGTTTTTTTATAAATATCCAGTCAAAAACCTGGAAGGAATTGCGTTCACGAGACTGAAATATCATTAAGCCCTAGAGACTAAGATTGAAGGGGGCATAACTCATACAAAAATCAATGAACCATAAAATCCTTACTTCATGCACATCTACCAATTAAGGTAATAACATCCACCAAGTTTCATAAGGATCCAGTCAGAATCTTAGAAGAAGTTGTGTTGACAAGGCTGCAATTTCAATCAGCCCCAGAGACTAAGTTTTAAGGGGGCATAACTCTAGAAAAAATCAATGAACCATAAAATCCTTCCTTCATGCAAATCTACCAATTGAGGTGATTGACCAAGTGTCATTAATATCCAGCCATAAACGTAGGAGGACTTGCGTTGACAAGGCTGCAATTTCAATAAGCCCCACAGACTAAGTTTTAAGGGGGCACAACTCTGGCAAAAATCAATGAACCATAAAATTCTTCCTTCATGCACATTTACCAATTGAGGTGATAAAATTGACCAAGTTTCATTAAGATCTAGCCAGAAACTTAGGAGGAGCTGTGTTGACAAGGCTGCAATTTCAATAAGCCCCAGAGACTAAGTTTTTAAGGGGCATAACTCAGGCAAAAATCAACGAACCATAAAATCCTTCCTTCATGCACATCTACCAATTAAGGTGATAACATTGACCAAGTTTCATTAAGATCCAGCTAGAAACTTAGGAGGAGTTGCGTTGACAAGGCTGCAATTTCAATAAGCCCCAGAGACTAAGTTTTTAAGGGGCATAACTCTGGCAAAAATCAACGAACCATAAAATCCTTCCTTCATGCACATCTACCAATTGAGGTGATAACATTGACCAAGTTTCAAGAAGATCCAGCCAGAAACTTAGGAGGAGTTGCGTTAACAAGAAAAGTGGACGGACGTACGGACGGATGGACGGACGGACGGATGGACGGACGGACAGACGGAGAAGATGACGCCAATATACGTCCGCCTCCGGCGGCGTATAAAAAAGGATGATTAAAAAGAACAACGTCTGAGTAGAATTCGAACCCAGGGCCTTCCGGATATAACATGTGTAAAGAGTACAAGGTGAGTGCTCTGCTAAGTGAGCTATCGCGGCTTTCATTTATGTAGCGCGTTGGCTTACATTTTGAATAAATTACTTTGTAGCGTACTTTTTAAAATCAATGAAAAGTATAACTGACGACAATACTCATAGTAAACCGAAACAAGAAGACAAAAGTGCTAATCGCATGGCCTTAATTGAATTTGGTAATCAAATTAATAGTGATTATTCATAGCGACAAATCAGTTGTCTTGAAACGGCAATCAAATCAATTTGAAGCCTGAGAAGGGTTTTCTGGTATTAAAGCCGATTTCGTATGTCCGAAACCGATCTTATAGAATTAAACACAGAAGAATGAATAAAATATCTTTCGTTCATGTACAATCCCGCTCAATCAATCAGAGACGTCCAATTACAGTGCTCTCAGCACTTTGATTTTATATTGGAGACGTCAGAACCAGGCTTTGTTTTGGGAAAGCGTAAGTAACATTCTTGTATAATCACCGCTATCCACCAAGTGAGTTTTTTGTCGAATAGCGTCGAATTATGAAAATTATGATATCTTGATTTGGATGACCCCAATTCTAGAGACTGTAATCTGTATCTGTCAGAAAGTTAGTGCAGAAGGTGAAGAAGTAATTACGCGTATTATCCTTGTTCCAACAGTGACTATTTGCAAACATCTGCTTTTGCAAATTATACGTTTCCTCGAAAAGAATGTTTCTGCTCTTTTAAAGGGACCCATGCTAGATATTTTAGGGATCAGAACAACATGGCGACAGTCAGGGTTTGAATTGTTGTGTGGTGCATTGCATTATCTAGGGCAAGAATAAAATGAATTTAAAGCGCAGGTAGCATGTTTTTCACTTTCTATATGAAGGTCTATTTTCCCATAAAACGTTGCTGTAAAAGGTAAAGTTAGATACAGACTTGATTTAGCAGGACTAAATGAATTTCGTTCGAATTTTCGGGTCTTAACATAAATTACAAGTGTCATTGACACACTTTATGGAACATCTGCATTTGACAGAAGGTTATGCCGAGAGTAAAACAACTAAAACGAGTTAGGGTAAGGAGGGGCAAAACGCCCAGGTGGGGTCAAACGCCCACCCCTATTATTTCGTCACTCATTATGTCAATTGATATTTGTCTTGATTTTACACTTGAAGTATTCTTTTAGAAAGATGCCCATGAAATTTTTACATCTAAACGTCATTCAATTATCAGTATGCGAATAATTGTTTATTTTGCATATGTTTGATCTAATATTTGGGTAATGGGTTTTCTTGTGTATCTTATTTCAGTCTGAGTATTCAATAAATCAAAATGCATTTTATATTTATATGTCCAATTGGTCGCCTACACAAAAAGATAAAAAGAAAAAAAATCTACACATTTTTTTCTCTGGCCAAATTAAATCACCCATCCCCTTTGGGGCAAAACGCCTATGCTGCTTTGGGGCAAAACGCCCAGACTGGGCGTTTTGCCCCTTCCAAGGGCTAAATAGTGGGCGTTTTGCCCCTTGTAAAGATAAGTAGGTATTCAGAAGTACTAAAATTTTCCTTTAAACTCAAAGAATGACTAAGGTTGGTACATATGACGAAATCCATTTACATTTAGTTGTCTACAAAAGAAAAACTGGCGAAAAAGACCGACTTTTCGCGAATATATAACTTTTATGTCACCTGATGGATCCATGTGGGGCAAAAAGCCCATGAAAGGTCGATTTTGTGTTAAAATGAGACAATAAGACCATTTAATCTACTTTAAAGGGGCCTTATAAAGAACATAATATCAGTATGTTTTAATTTGACTGATATGAAGATGCTGCAAACAAAGTACAGTAACACGTAACCACTTTTATAGACAAGTTAATTATGCCCAAATCTAGCCTTTACGCTTGATAAAAAATGTTGAAAATATGACAAAACCCATCCAAAATATATTTTTCCTAGTTTATTAATTACAAACTAATTATATTCCTATTGTCCCCCAGATATTTTCAAAATATTTTTTTTTATTTTTCATATGGGGCATAAAGACCAGTGGTGGGCTTCATGCCCCACCCCAAAAGGCGTTTTGCCCCGAGGGTGGGGCAAAAAGGCCAAATTTCGAGAAAAATTGTTTTAACGACAGTCAATTTTTAAATCAAATGACAAAGCTGTTTTGTGTATAGACATTTGGGACAAAGGGCAAAGTTTAATTTCACGTTGAAACATTTACATTATACTTTGTTTGTTTTGTGCTACAGCGCTCTTTCCTTAAGGGGGGCGTTTTGCCCCTGCTTACCCTAAGTTGCACAATTTCGAGAAATTCCTGTCCTATGGACCTAAGAAGCTATGTTTGTACAATTATATTGATATATTGTCTTTAACATAATGTCATAGGGTTGGTCAAATAGAAATTATAACAAAACCCAATATATTTGATGAAATATGTGAGAGTTATGTCTCGATAAGTCGGAAAATGGGTAAAAAACAGCTGTCCCACCTCGGGGGTGGTCCAGTTCATCACTTTTGTACGGAGAGTACATATATAATACATATACACTATACCTAGTATCCCAACCAGTAGCTTTTCCAAATTGCTTTTAGTGGTGAAATAAAGAAATTTAAGATAAATGCATTTTTTGCGAACAATTATGCATATGTCCCATATGTCTGGTGTGAATTACGTTATTTAGTTTTACACACATCCTAAAATGAAAGCATGTTTTGAATACATGATATAAAAATAACATTTATAAATAGTCAACAGCATGTGCAAATACATTGTATTACTCTTGAAGGTAGCAGTAGATTGTAGTAAGTCACACTTTGCCATGAAGCAAGCTACCCCGCTCAAGGAGCAGTAAATGTGAATTACATTAATGCTCTTTAAAATTCCACACAATCAACGCTTAAGTTAAAAAAAAATAGTTGGGCATGTACCTACACATGTGTAGATTACATAAAACAAGAAGAAAATTTCTCTTCAGAATTATTACCTGTGGAATTTTATTGTATGTTCAAAATTGTGAATTACGTGTCTGTGAATTACGTTACGTCAAATTACGTTCCATAAAATATTTTATTCATCAAATGTCGCATAATTAGAAACACCCAGGTCATGTTTTAAAATCTTTATTAAATTCAAGTAGTTAATTGATAGTAAAACCGAAATATGTCAATGAGGAAAATCTAAGACCGAAACTATAGTGGGACATTTTTCGTTCGTAATTGTGCAACGTAACTCGTTTTAGCTGAAAAATACACTTGGAGATATTAGCCTTTGGTAAATCGCGTTCCCTGTTCATATTTTCTAACTAATAATCTGGAATACGTAACATGTAGCCCTTCCAAAGATGAATATCATTTTCAGCTCTGAACTGTAGAGCCAAAAAGAAAGATTGGGTGTCAGGCTATCGTGGTACGAACACTCAAAGTAATCAACTGAAGTAAGTCAAAAGTTTCATGCCCTCCATTTATCTATATAACTAGTGCTTGTTTACGATTCATCTCTGGGCAATGAGAATTGTATTGTCGTTTTCTTCTTCGACAACCTACATTCGTTGCGTCTTTTAGTTAATTGGCTTAAGTAACATTGCCGATGTGGTGTCATTACATATGCAGATGTTCCAGATTAATCCTGGAGCACTATACCATGTTGTAGTCCTAAATTCTGTATTATGACAAGAATATGTAGATGTAAATGCAAAGTAATTATACTGAGTAAATCAGGTTTCATGATCCTAGTTATCTTTTGATAGACATTGGCCGTATGTAATAAAACTTACAACATACGGCCATGATAATTATCTTGAAGATTTTCGAAGAATGAAAACAAGTTGTACACGGTAGCTAACCCATGTGTCCTTTGGGAAACGTTTACGCCGAAAATTCGTCTGCTTCAAGGAATACATTTTTTTTAATTTTTCACCATACTTATACTCTACGGATTTTGACAAGACAAAGTGCACCGTATGCGTCTTTGAGATTGTCATTTCCGATTCTAATTCGCTATGACCCGAATCCAATGGTTTCATAAAACATTCAAGCGATTTTGGGGTGTGAACGGTTCCCACAAGGCACGTGGGTTATTCACCATGATGTATCTAGCGCAGTATTGTAGGAACAAACTATGTAAATATGGCGGCAAATGCTGTAAGAAAGATTAAACGATTGGCCTTGCTAAATCAGGCGTCATGGTCCTAACACTCTTTATCAATGGATTTGGGTGTTTTATATAAAATCCACAACAAGAACATTTCTAGATAATCCATCATTCATTTCTGGCTTGATATTACTGGGAAGAGAATCTGTATATGACATGAATGAGTAGAGTTAGATTAAAGGCACTCAGTGTAATTAGCTTCAGTTAATCAGGTTCCATGATCCAATCTTTCTTGTTTGACGTGTGTTTGTATACAAATTACTCTTCCTTGAGAGGCCAAAATATAGCTCACGATAAATGACATGGCAGAGCATCCCTAGCTAATAGCTAGAGATGTTCTGCCAGGTCATTTATCGGAGCTATACGTGGCCTCCATTTAATTAATACTTCAAGAACAGTTGGGTTTACAAATTCGTGGAAGAATATCCGTAAAAGAAATTCACGCTTGGTCGAAATTTTTCGGACGACCTCGTTATCTTTCCTCAGGAGGAAGTCAGGGATTCTTCCTCTTCGTAATTTATCCGTTTAGATCGGATATCGGATTACGACGCACGAAAAAAAATCTCCGACTTCGTATGAATCTCAAAGTGGCCACATTAACACTAGCATCGACGATTTTTGACATACTTTTGAGGCGCCATTCTTGGAAATACTTCAAGAAGTTGACAGAAATGTCAACGCGAGGTAATTAGCTTTTGATCATTTAATCAGGTTTCTTGGTCCCTTTTAATCTATTGAGTGACTAGTGCTTCTGTTTAATTAAACTCTCCCTTAACCCTTTCCAGGACAAGACGACAAAATACACATACTAAAGACAGTAGAAGATTTGACAGTTTCAGTAAGGATAATATTTAGGGATGGGGAACGGAATGGTTGGCTTTTCTTATATTTGTCAGCGTTTTTTTTTTTAAACAAATGCTTATTTTTATCAATGTATCGGTCAAAACAAATTAAATGCTTATTGGAAATGTTTAGAAAGAAAGAGATATTCTCTACCTCGGGCAATAGCAAACATCTTAAAATTCATCAATAATTAAAATTGATGGTAAAAGTCGGTGGCTTCAATGTTTTCTTGCGTTGGTCTGATAATCTCTGATACCGGTATTAGGCAAATCAGCACATTTACTACGATATTCAAAATGAGTTTGTGCCATTGGGGAATACAGATAATTACTATCTATGTTCGTTAAGGGTTAAAATAAGTGATTATCTAAGCTATAATGACTTCTTGTCATTTCAAATTACCAGGAAATAATTGGGTAACCCATTTTCCTCGAAGGTCAATCTAGTTTAGTTCTTAACCCTTTCCAAAACAAGACCGAGCTTTGTACGTCCGTCAGAGAAAATGCGAAGGAAAACACTGAGACAAAAGAAGAAAATGCTGATAATCAGCATTTTCTCCTTTTGTCTCAAAATTTTCTGTACTATGTTGTACAGAAATCATATCTTAAACAACATCAATTTTGTCATCTGTACCAGCTTTCAAATCAGAGCAGTATCAAATATTATCATTTTGGAAAGGGTTTGCGGCGAGGATACGTGCTAATTCGCATCATTTTTAGCTCTATCTATCATAAGACGCCATTTATAATACCTTTCCCAAACAGTCCAATGGTTTTGACGCCACTTTTGTGACAAAAAATGGCTTTGAAAAGCATTGAGAGATAAGAACAAAGTGCTGAAAACCACCATTAAATGTTCTTTTCTCCAAGACTTATTTCTTTCGGAGCTATAATCAAGAAATCCAATGCTATATATACGTAAGTATCATCAATTTTGTCGTCTGCATCTCCTTCAAATTTGGACAAGTCTAGAATCACTGGTGGTGAACTCGGCCAAAGCGAGGGACGTTTTTCGCTACAACAAGGTACAGATATTTTGCGTTTAAATGTGAGTTCAAAAATCTGATTGGATAGTTTTTCTAATAACAATAAATTTGTTCCAAAAATAGACCGGGTTTCCGGACATGTATTGACAAACCGTCTGTGTTGTTATAAAATCTCGTAACTACGGCTTTATCGAAGCCGTAGTTACGAGATTTTATAACAACACCGACGGAATACTATGATCGCGAAAAAACGTCCCACGCTTTGGCCGAGTTCACCACCAGTGAGAATTGGAAAGGGTTAAAATTAAATTTCCGATCCATGCTGACCCTACTGCTAATGGAATTTCGGAAATTTCCTCGACCGTGTATAAGGAGCTGTGTGCATGGCACCATTGATTTTGACATAGCCTAGCCTTAACATGTGGTGCTTGGGAAAGGGTTAAACTTGACTGAGGGGATGCTGAAGAAGTTGCAAACGACAATGCACGTGTTACTAAAATCATATACAGTCGACACTCGTTATGTCGACATCGGATAAGTCGAATTTCCGCTTAAGTCGAAGTTCGAATCTGGTCCCGTCCTCATCAATTGACATATCTTTTTTTCAAAACAAAATAATTGCGAACTGAATATAGCCATTGAAATATAGTAGGAAAAGGATAGAAATTGCTCGACACGAGCAATTTCTTTCCTTTTCCTACTAGATCCATATTTCAATAATATTCGTACTTGATAAGTTTCAAAAAACGGTCAAATATCAAATATCTCGAAGCCGAACAAAATCGAATGAGTCGAACTCCGGATATGTCGAGGTATTTTGACGGCCCCTCCGACTTCGACACCAACGAGTGTCGACTGTACTAATAATAATAAAATTTGCATCTAAAAAGTTCATCAATAAAATGTTAGTTAGTTACTATCCTTTAATACTGTTCAATCAGTGTTTTATGCGTTTTATAAGGTCTTGGGTATATCGCGGCGACTGTACCACATATCCATGGATTCCTGTCGTTTTTCATACCAGAACTACCACAACATCCTGCTCGAGCCTCAAGCTGCTTGCTTTTAGTAGACTAGCCCTAGTCGTTTCTGTTTGCGTTATTTGTAAATGGGCGCATTATTCTGTTTGAGACTTGCCTCTATAATCCAAGTCCAAGGTATTCATTGCCAACAAAAACAGTATACTAGACTAGGATGTCATTTAAAAAGGGTCTTTGCTTTTATACTATAACCTTAATACTAGGGTTTGGGCCAGACTAGGCTTTTAGATTCATGATTAACAAACCATTGATGGTAGATAAACTTAACCCTTTCCCAATGTTTAATTGTGATCTTTAATAGAAATTTTGCTGTCAGCTGGAAGATTCCGAACTGGTGCGCTAGTCACATGCTTAAATATCTGAAAATTCCGATACTCGCGCGTCAAACTGTTTGTTATGTTTTTAAACCACCATAGGTATTGAAATTTGCGCTTGGCGCGCTACTATCGGACTATTTCACTCAAAAACACATGGCTGCAATAAACGTATATATTTTATCATCAACGTAATGGGAATTCTGTTTAACCATTTTTGTTTTATCTTTAAATTAGGCAAAAATATTCTAAAATCTATGACTAATGGTATGCTAGAGAACTTGGCTAACTCTTTCGTTCAAATCTTACTACATATTTTACTGATATTATCAGGAGATATAGAGACTAACCCTGGTCCAGATCGTGATCCTCCATCTTCAACTATTTTAAATAGTATTGCCATCGTTCATTTAAACATTCGCAGTATACGTAATAAGTTAGATTTTATTTCAAATTCTTTATCTGATTTTGATATCATGTGTTTTACCGAATGTCATTTAGATAATAACGTGCCTGACGCTGATTTGACTGTTGACACACATGACGGTGTAATGTATAGACAGGACCTTACTGCACATTCTGGTGGTCTTATAACTTACATTTCTGGTAATCTTTACTCTACTAGAAGACTAGACTTGGAAAGTTGTTCCATCCACTCAATATGGGTCGAGGTAAAGCATAAAGCAACATCCTTTCTACTATGTAATATCTATAGATCACCTAACTCACCAGTCGCTTTTTGGGATCACTTTAATACGTCAATTGAACGAGCCCTCGAGTCAAACAAAAACATTATTATTGTTGGAGATTTAAATCAAGACCTGTTGGACCCGACCGAGAGACATCTTACAAATTCGATAGCCTTAAATAACCTGACTAACGTGATCACAAGTCCAACACGAGTGACAGCACATACTGCGACCTTGATAGACCCCATCCTAATATCCGAGTTTGTGAATGTAATTCAATCAGACACTATTGACATTGAAAACGACATCAGTGATCATAAAGCCACTACAGTAATGATAAAATTCAACAATTTGGCATCCACTTGCACCAAACGAAAAGTATGGTATTATGACCGTGCCGACTTTGCAGAGCTAAATAGATTAATAGAAACGGAAAACTGGGACTTCATTGATTTAGTATCGGTTAATGACGGATGTGAAAGATTTACAAATAGGTTATTGGAAATGATGTCCCTATGTATTCCTTCTAAAGAGGTCACCATTAGACCCAACGACAGACCATGGTACGATTCTGAAATACGACGCCTAAGTAGACAACGAGACAGACAAAAGAAAATTGCTACAAGACGTGGACTGAGATCAGACTGGGACAGATACAAGGTATTTCGTAACAGAGTTAATAATTTGAAAAAAGTAGCAAAACAGCGGTATTTCAGTAGTCTAGACGAAAGTCTTTCCGATATTCGATTTCAAAGGCCTTCTAAATACTGGATGCATATCAAAACATTTATTAATATGAATAAAAAGTCAGAAAAAATTCCAATCCTAAAAAGTACTCACGACGATATAGAAACCATTCACTACACAGATGTCGAAAAGGCTGAATGTCTTAACAATTACTTTGCATCAATTTCTAATGTAGATGATTCGCATGTGTCTCTACCCAGGTTCGAATTAAAAACAAATAATAGTCTTTATAACATAACTATCACAGAAAATGAAGTTGAAAGTATTATCAGTTCTCTTAATATCAATAAAGCTGTAGGTCCAGATCTTATCAGTCATAGGTTATTAAAAAATATAAAGGAAAGCGTATCTAAACCGTTGACTAAAATTTTTAACAAATCACTCACCAATAAAGTTTTTCCAAGAAAATGGAAAGAATCTACTGTAAATCCTTTGTTCAAAAAGGGTGACAAATCATGTTCTTCTAATTATCGACCAATTTCTCTGCTTAGTTGCATTGGAAAGTTAATGGAGAGATGTGTTTATAAACATGTGTACAACTACTTTTACTCCAACAACTTAATATATAGAAACCAGTCAGGTTTTTTG
The DNA here is from genome assembly GCA_963680895.1 of Fragum sueziense. Lineage (NCBI taxonomy): Eukaryota > Metazoa > Mollusca > Bivalvia > Cardiida > Cardiidae > Fragum > Fragum sueziense. Next base: position 34,862,993 of record OY804604.1, on the reverse strand, counting down.
TCTGGCCATTCTACCGTTCATCAATTGCTTGAGATATATCACCAAATTGTTTCGTCTTTAGATTCAAAACAGAATTTGTGTATGGTATTTTGTGATATATCAAAAGCTTTTGATAGAGTCTGGCACAAAGGACTTTTGTTTAAATTAAAGCAGTTAGGTTTACAGGACCCTTTACTTGAATGGTTTGGAGACTACTTGTCGGGACGACAACAATCAGTAATTGTCAACTCGTCAAGGTCAAGTCTAAGGTCAACAAACGCGGGCGTTCCCCAAGGCTCTGTTCTCGGCCCTCTGCTCTTTCTGGTGTACGTCAACGACATCTCTGAAAATCTATTAAGCATCTCACGATTATTTGCCGACGACACTTCTTTGGCGTGCTCTGCGACACATTTACCTGATATAGAAGGCATTTTAAACCACGATTTATTAATCATATCACAATGGGCTAAACAATGGCTAGTAACATTTAATCCAACTAAAACCGTAGCTATAAACTTCTCGAATAGACATAATGTGCAACATCCAAATCTTTATTTCGATAATGTAAAACTTAACTTTGTTGAAAGCCACAAACATTTAGGGTTAACTTTAAGTAGTGACGGTAAGTGGCACGACCATGTTAAAAATATATTTAATTCAGCTTCTAAACTGTTAGGAATAATGAGATGTCTAAAATTTCGACTGAAACGGGACTCGCTAAATCAAATCTACATCTCATTCCTGCGTCCAGTTTTGGAATATGCATCTGTAGTTTGGGATAATTGCACAAATCGTGAGAAGGAAACACTTGAAAAACTCCAAATTGAAGCTGCTAGAATCGTCACAGGTCTCACAAGATCAGCATCTTTAAATAATATTTATAAAGAAATTGGTTGGCTTACATTAGAAAATAGACGCAAATACCAAAAACTCATTTTGATTTTTAAAATACTCAACGGTCTAACCCCAAGTTATCTTCAGGACATTTTTCCTGGTCATGTTCATAATAGAACACAATATACACTACGTAACGCGAACAATGTCGATTTAATTGCATGCAGAACTGAACTTTTCGCGTCTTCCTTTATACCATCTGCAGTCTCCCTCTGGAATGACCTTCCAGTAGATGTTAAATCATTACAATCTCTTTCGTTATTTAAATCACGCATTTTACAAATGTTCTCCGTGCCTAATGTTCCAAGATTTTATTATGTAGGTGATCGAAAATTATCAATCTTTCACGCTAGAATCAGAAACAAATGCAGCGACCTAAGCAATGATCTTTTTTTAAACCACATCTCGCCAAATGGAAATTGTAATTGTGGTCATATTACTGAAGACGCAGAACACTTTATATTTCAATGCCCATTATATATTAATGCAAGATTAAGACTATTTCGTTCACTTCACAAATTCCATCCCTTGAACGTGACGTTATTACTGTTTGGGTCAGAAAACCTAACCTTGGACGAAAATTCTTTAATTTTCAAAACTGTACAAGATTATATTAAAAACACAAATCGATTTGGTTAAAAGTGCAGCCCCATCAACATCTAGTCAACCTTTTCATCCTCCAGCTGACAACAAACATTCTTTTTTTTTCTATTTCTCAAAAAATATATTTAACATACATCGTCATCATCTTTGAACTCGCGTCATTACTGGAACAACATTGTCTAAAACTACAACAAAGGAATTACCTGAATGCACATCATCATACACGTGTTTATCTGCGAAATAGTATGTACAATTACGTAGATATACACGTGTATGCAAACAAAAGACACTAATATATGTGAATCAAAAGGGAATGGCCGTATCTAAGTTGGCAGAACTTGTGGCCAAACCCATTTGCCAATTATTTTCTCCATTCATTGTAATTTGTACTTGTTTTATATACTTTTGATGGCAATAAAATATGTTTAAACCCTTTCCCAAACAAGACCTGGTATTGACATCCCACAGAGTACGTGGGAAAACATTGAGACAAAAGAAGAAACTGCTGATAACCAGCAGTTTCTCCTTTTGTCTCAATATTTTCTGTGCCATATTACACACAGTTCCTATCTTTAATAACATCCATTTTGTCATCTGCAACTCCTTTGGATTTGGAGCACCCTAAAATATTGCCGTTTGGGAAATGGTTAATACCTAAAAGGATTTTTGCCGCGATTGGGGATCGAAAAAGGAATCTCACGAGTTAGAATTTTATGCACTAACAACTGGGGAAAATGAAGAGAAAGTACAGACAATTATGCATATACAAATAAAAAATAAGCCAAACTATTTACCTCTATTTATAACGGCCAAAAAATCCGAATTCCAGTGTCAGTATGGTTTTCTCTCGAGTCTAATAATCCATCACTAAACAGTGTTATCGGTTAACTCCTGCAAATTGTTCCTGAGAATCTAACTTGGTACAAGGAACCGTAATATCAACGTCAAAATTATTAAAAATTCCAGTGTCACTGTATAAACAAGAGACCGTAATGCTGCCGCCAAGTGATTCAAAATTCCAATGGCATAGCTTTTCTCTAGAATCTAATAATCCATCACTAACAGTGTTATCGGTTAACTCCTGCAAATTGTTCCTGGGAATCTAGTTCGCTATCCAAAAAACAACACACTGTGAATAAACAATCTTGAAACCATAATATTAACGCCTGCCAAAATGATTCAAAATCCCAGAGTCAGAGGCTTCTCTCTAAAATCCAATACAGTCGACACTCGTTATGTCGACATCGGATAAGTCGATTTTTCGCTTAAGTCGAAGTTCAAATCTGGCCCCGTCCTCATCTATTGACATGATTTTTTTCAACACAAAATAATTTCGAACTGAATACAGTCGACACTCGTTGTGTCGAAGTCGGAGGGGCCGTCAATATACCTCGACATATCCGGAGTTCGACTCATCCGCTTTTGATTTTTTTTCGATGAAAACGATATTTAACCATTTTTGATGGGCGTCATATGTGTCTATGATTGAAATATAATAGGAAAAGGAAAGAAATTGCTCGTATCGAGCAATTTCTATCCTTTTCCTACTATATTTCAATGGCTATATTCAGTTTGAAATTAGTTTGTTTTGAAAAAAATATGTTAAAAGACGAGGACGGGACCAGATTTGAACTTCGACTTAAGCGAAAATTCGACTTATCCGATGTCGACATAACGAGTGTCGACTGTATAGCCATTGAAATATAGTAGGAAAGGATAGAAATTGCTCGTTTCGAGCAATTTCTTTCCTTTTCCCACTATATTTCAATCATGGACACATATGATGCCCATCAAAAATGGTTGAATATCATTTTCATCGAAAATAATCAAAATCGGATGAGTAGAGCTCCGGATATGTCGAGGTATTTTTGACGACCCCCTGACACACAACGTGTGTCGACTGTAATACATCACTAATATTGCAATCGCATGATAACTAGACTGCTGCAAATCTTTCCTGAGAACCTAGCTTGGTATTCGAAAAAACAAATACACTGTAAATAAACAAGAACCCGTGATATTAACACCAAGTGATTCAAAATTCCATTGTCAATAGCTTTTCTTTAGAATCTAATAATACATCACTAACAGTACAAGCGGATAACTCCTGCAAATCGCTGCTTTTCTGTGAAAACCTCGTATCTGCAGCTTGTTTTAAGCTGCAGATACGAGGTTTTCGAAGAAAAGCGACGAAATCGTTCCCTCGAACTTGGTATTCAAAATAAACGAGTTCTAAATCGTGCGTAATATAGCGGACGAGAATTGACCTGGCAGAGCAGCCCATGCTAATCGAATGGAATGCTCTGCCAGCTCAATTCTCGTCCGCTATACTAACGCCAAAATGATTAAAAATAGCAATGAATTTTGTGCTAAAATTAGAAATGGTTTACCGTTATGTTTTGATAAACCGTCGTCGTCGTCGTCGTCGTCGTCGTCGTAGTCGTCGTCGTCGTCGTTGTCGTTGTTGTTGTTGTTGTTGTTGTTGTTGTTGTTGTTGTTGTTGTTGTTGTTGTTAAATCTCGTAACTACGGCTTGGATCAAGCCGTAGTTACGAGATTTAATAACAACACCCACGGAATAAGTACTGTTTGTCCGAAATTACGTTACGGTTTGCTCGATAAAATCTTTCCCTATTCCAGTGTCAGTGGCCTCCCCCAAAAGCCTTATAATACATCGCTAGCTTTGCGCTGCTTTTTTACGAAAACCTCGTAACTCTAGCTTAAAACAAGCTGTAGTTACGAGATTTTCGTTGGAAGGTGACGACTAGATGTACATACAGAGGCATGCGTATATCTACAAAGTCGACAAATTAACCCTTTCCCAAACGACAAAATTTTAGGGTGATCCACTTCAAAAACTGCTACAAATGACCAAATGGATGTTATTAAAGATAGGATTTAAGTAAAATATGACGTAGAAAACATTGATACAAAAGGAGAAACTGCTGGTTATCAGCAGTTTCTTCGTTTGTTTCAATGTTTCCCAAGCCTTTCATATAAGGGGCGTCAAAACCAGGTCTTGTTTGGGAGAGGGTTAATTCTCTGTCAAGAGTAGCATATTTTTCTGCAGCAAATCGTTCCACGATCCTATGGAAAAAAGTTTTGCGTCAATTGTGTAACAAGACATCTGATTGATCGAGGAATATGTCTGAGTCCAATCAAATTGATTGAATAAGTAATTACGTTCGAATTTACTCAAAAGATGTTTTTAAATGTTAGCAAAACGGAACCCTGCTTTCATTTCGTATTGAGCAAATCACTGTGAGAAGCGCCCTTTAAGGTAAGACCTGTGTAATGCACTTCCGGTATAATCGTTATATTTCGACTTATTCCGTGACGTTCGTAAGTCCGAGCATTTTTTAAGTACCGTTAGATGCCATATCAACTGATTTCGTAACAACGGAAATAATTGAGCATGTTCAGATTTCCGGGGAATATTCCAAACAATTTTTGAGAAAAATGTTTCTAAATTGTACGAAGAGTAGGCCAAAAAAGCAACAAAAGTCAAATATTCAAAATTTGAGAGCAATGAAAATTACTTCCCTTGAAATCGTCTATTCGTACCATGCAGATTTCGTTCCATAACTGGTCACATAGCCCATTATCCAGGTCTTACCTTAAATGTATATCATTTCTGTAGAATATGTTAAAAGAAGGGGTAATGCGATGCTTTTTTTATTACTTGTTATTATCATAAAATCATTTTTTTTATATTTCTTACACCTCATTTCAATTGACTTCTAAACCAATCACTATACTACGTTTCTTGCGTACGTACGTCATATGTAAGGAAAAAAGAATAGGCTGTGCCAATGTCTTGCAAAATGTCCCCTAAAACCCCTGACGGCCCTGAGTGACAATAAAATTACCTATAATTCTCCGAACCTATTGAAAATAGACCAACCACATCCTAACACAATATTCTACCACGTTACATCCTATTTCAAAGAGCTGAACGAGAAATATTTCCCTAACATTACAAGTAATTCTCGAAGACTATTGAAAATAGTTTGAAGTTCTAACCGTGAACAGATAAGTGGGGGATGAAGACATTCTAACTTTTTTATTTCAAATCCAAACCCTATATTGCGGGTACTCATTTAAATCGTCTCGATGAGACGATTTAAATGAGTACCCACAACATTGGATTCGGTGAACATATAGTGAAATATTTAATTTTGAAAAATCAACACCCATCTTATCTGGAGCTCTGAGTTCTAGCTAGGAACGGCGTAACGCAGTGGTGTAGCGATTATCGATTTTGAAAGCGTTTCGTCGCTTTTCAACAAAAACATCGTAACTGTAAATTGTTTAAGATGCAGTTAAGAGGTTTTTGTTGAAAAGCAACGGTTTCGCTCTCCCCCACAATCGGTCGCAGAAAATTGTCCCTTGGTAATAATTTTGCGATGATTTTTGACGCGTGCTTGGCGATTAATTTTGCGGTTTTAATACCAAGACTAGAATCATCGTTGTTTTGAGACCATAACAAAATAAATAGTTTTACAATTTTGATGTGTACTAATACTGCATTCCACACTTAATGTCGATTTTCAAAACACTTGTCCCCTACCCCCATTCCATCCATAGGGGTCTGTAATTTGACCCTTGACACCTTCTGGTCATTACTTATGATAAAGAATAGTCTAGATGGTGCCAAGGCTCAAATTACGGACCCCTGTGCTTCCATCACCATTGTTGACGTAGTAAAATTTTCATTGGCGACACGTAGAGTATTATTTGACATTCTCAATGATTCTGATGTTAGATCATTGTCAGTTGAGACTAACAAAGATCCAGATCAGCCTGTGTCTGGATGTAGTTACTCTCCAAAGCCGAGGTCTATTGATTAACCATCAAATTTCTATCGAAATGGAATGAAGAGATAATGTGCTCTGTTCTTAAGAGAGTAGGATGTAGTCTGTTGGGAATCTAAATTGCGCTCTCACAGTTGCTATAGATCTGGAAGAGACTCGGTATCAGAGGACAATATGGATGCTGATCAGACTGTGCTTAAGCACAGTCTGATTCGGATCCATGTTGTTCTCAAATGCCATAAAGGACATTTACAGATCCCGGCTCAGATATGTAGGCCTCCTGTTGTAAGGAAACACGCTGTTATTGTTGTCGAACATTGTTCTTTTTAACCCTTTCCCAAACGACAAAATTTTAGAACTGTTCGATTTGAAATTGCTGCAGACGACTTAAAAGATGTTGAAAAAGAAATGATTTGTGTATAATATAGCTAAGAAAATATTGAGGCAAAAGGAGAAACTGCTGGTTATCAGCAGTTTCTTCTTTTGTTTCAATGTTTTCCCAAGACTTGACTTTCCAATTAGAGACGTCAAATCCAGGTCTTGTCTGGGAAAGGGTTAAGCATTTCTATCTCCTCCCACAAAACTCTGTGTACAATAACTTATGACGCAGGCTTTTAGTTGCCTTTGTGGTTTAAAATTCGAGGCAAAAATTCACCCATTCGCTGCAGTGAAAAGCTTACAAGGGAGTTAACCATTGTTTCAAGACAAATCAGTTTTAACACATTACTCTCCCGTAGACGAATGATGAATCTGAAGTGAAATGGGAAAAACATCCCCACTACTTTGTTGGTTGGCGCAGTTTGACAGATTGCTAGTTATTGGTTTCTAACTGTGCATGGATCTGGAAAAATATGATCTCTGAGAAAAACATGGGTCTAGATCAGCCTTTGTATGAACGCAGTCTGCTCAAGATCCATCCGGTAGTAACTAGGATCTTGATCCGACTGCACTTATATAATTTATATTAGCCTAGGTACAGACTGATCTTTAACCTTTTCCCAAATGACAAAATTTTAGGGTGTTCCAATTTGAAAGCAGCAACAGACGACAAAATGGATGTTGATAAAGCTAGAATTAGTATACAATATAGCATGGAAAATATTGAGACAAAAGGAGAAACTGCTGGTTATCAGCAGTTTCTTCTTTTGTCTCAATGTTTTCCCAAGCCTTTTCTATTGGGGACGTCAAAACCAGGTCTTGTTTGGAAAAGGGTTAAACAATGCGGTGCCAACGCTATAAGGGTCCTTACTTCCAGATACTGGTTAACCCATTCCCAAATGACAAAATTCATGATCAATCCAACCAAAAGGAGTTGCAGACGACAAAATGAGAAGAAGAAAATGCTGGTTATCAGAATTTTCTTTCTTTGTTTTAATGTGTTTTTGATTACATGTATGGACATCAATACCATGTTCTTGTTTTGGAAAACGTTAATTAGAGGCATCAAAACAAGGTTCTTCGGTTTGAATCTCCTTTGAAAAGCTAATAATTGGGAAAGGCCCAACAATTTTTGGGGTTTAATGCCTCTTTCAACTGTTATGGTCATATCATAGTAGCTGGTGCACCTAACCATGATGCTTTTGTGTATTATAACAGTACTATCACAACATCCTTACTGAGCCTCTAGCTGCACATCCACATAGGTTAACCCTTTACCAAACAAGACCTGATTTTGATGGCCCTATTAGAAAAGGTTTTGGAAAACATTGAAACAAAAGAAGAAACTGCTGATAGCCAGCAGTTTCTCCTTTTGTCTCAATATTTTCTATGCCAATATTTACACAAATTTTATCTTTAATAACTTCCATTTTGTCATTTGTGGCAGTTTTTGAAGTGGATCACCCTGAAATTTTGCCGTTTGGGAAAGGGTTAACAATTATCAAACCATTAGTGGGTGACAATTTTGTCAGACAGGATATTTGCTGTGGCTGGAGATCGAACCAAAGACCTCTGGAGTGTGAGGCAGGTGCGCTACGAACTACACCATGGCCGCAGCGAAAGGCCCAACAGTAAAGATGGGTATGAATATAACAAGCGACAAAATTAATTTCAACTGAAATCTATTTATTGTAAAGGTTCCATCCAATTACAATAGTCATGATGCATTTAAACTCTCAAAGAAAAATATTCTTCTCCCTCTTTCCAACACATCATCACTTTTCAACAAAAACCTCGTAACTGCAGCTTGTTATAATCTGCAGTTACAAGGTTTTCGTTGAAAAGCATCAAAACTTTTGCCATACATGTATTAGATTCTAGTATCATAACATAATTTGTATTTAATTCAACAAACGCTTTGATTTGAAAAGATCATAATTAGTTAGGTTTAACCCTTTCCGAAACGGCAAAATTTTAGGGTGATCCACTTCAAAAACTGCTACAATTGACAAAATGGATGTTATTAAAGATAGGATTAGTGTAAAATATGGCACAGAAAATATTGAGACAAAAGGAGAAACTGCTGGTTATCTGCAGTTCCTTCTTTTGTTTCAATGTTTTCCCAAGCATAATCTATTAAGGACGTCAAAACCAGGTCTTGTTTGGGAAAGGGTTAAAACTTTCATAAAATCAAACTATATCAAATCATATTTCAAAATTAGCTATTAAGGTATACATCCCATAATTAGATACCAAACACTTTTTGCACCTTTGGACATCATCCGTGACAACAGAAATTGACAAAGAATACCCTCGTCAATTTCTGGATGATTCTGGGAATAATCCGATGCACAATCTATCCAATTGAATGAGATATATTGTCAGTATTATTGCAAAACCTTGTAACTACAGCTTAATTAATGCTGTAGTTACAAGGTTTTGCTAAAAACACAAGACGATATGTCTCATCAAAACAGATGGTTTGTAATGTAGTTTTGCTTTAGACAATGTTGGTGAAGACAGCCCTAAGATTAAGTGCAAATTTTATTTGTAATTTATATACATACACATCATTCATAAGACAGCTATGTATAGCTCACCATAAATAACATGGCAGAGCATCCCTAGCTAAAAGCTAGAGATGCTCTGCCAGGTCATTTATCATGAGCTATATCTCTTTTGCATTAATCATGACTTCATTCATTTTGTGTTGGAAAGAGAGAAAGAAACAAACAAATAAATATCTGCTATACTGAAACATACAAAGCTGTAGATGAGAGGGAGTGATCATGGCACGGAATCACATGACACAACATTTTGATATTTTTCAATATTTGAGCCAGGATCTGGAAAAAGGTCCCTTATAGCATTTTCAAAAATTGAGTTTCAAGATCAGCCTGGTGTCAAATGCAGCCCAATATGTATCCATGCTGCTCTCTTTAAGTTACTACAGGTCACAAAGAAGCTATTAGAGAACAACATGGATCCTGATCAGACTGTGCATATGCACAGGCTGATCTTGATCTATGTTGAGCTCAAAAGCCTGAAGGGACCTTTTTCCAGATCCTAGCTCATTTTTTGAAATCAATTAAATTTCTATGGCTATTCCTGGATTTCTGTGGAGGGGTTCGAACTTCAAAAATGGGGGTTCGTTTTCCAAGTATGACACAATTTTGCCTAAATTTCTGCATGAAAATGGAACAAGAGGACCATGATGGTCCTTAATCGCTCACCTGAACTGAGATTCACAAGGTGAGAAATGATTGCACCTTGTCCCATGATATCTAAAAGAACATTCTAATTCTCAATAGTCTTTATCCTTGTGACTAGACAAACATTCTGAACATGTTTCATGAAGATTGGACAAAAAATGTAGCATCTACATTGCCAACAAGGACTTTGAGGCCCCTTTTCCCATGATATCCAACAGAACATTCCCATTGTGAATAGGCTTCATCCTTGTGACTAGACAAATAATCTGACTAAATTTCATGAATATTGGGCCAAAATCATAGTCTCTATAGCGCTAACAAGGATTTTGTCATTAAGGCCCCTTTTCCCATGGTATTCCATGGAACATTCCTATTTTCCTCAGAGTTTATCGTTGTGACTAGACAAACAAAAGTTTCATGAGGATTAGACCAAAATTGTTGCCTCTAGAGTGCTAACAAGGATTTTGTCATTAAGGCCCCTTTTCTCATGATATCGACTGGAACATTCCAATTTTTTATAGGGTTTATCCTTGTGACTAAAACAAACATTCTTTTAGTTTCATGAAGATTAGGCCAAAAACTGTTGCTTCTAGAGTGTTAAAAAGGATTTTGTCATAAAGGCCCCTTTCCCCGTGATATCAAAATGGAACATTCCAATTGTTGGTAAGTTTCATCCTTGTGAATTAACAAATATTCTGATCAAGTTTCATGAAGATTAAGCCAACATTATGGCCTCTAAATTGCCAACACAGATTTTGTCATTATGGCCCCTTTTCCCATGGTATCCAATGGAATATTCCAATTTTCTGTAGGGTCCATCTCTGTAACTAATAAGCATAATTCTGACCAAGTTTTATGAACATTGGACCAAAATTGAAGCCAGTACAATGCTAACAAGGATTTTGTCTTTTAGGCCCTTTTTCCCATGATATTGATGAGAAGGTCCCAATTTTCAACAGGGTTCACCCCATATAAACCTCAAGAATCAACAACATGGGCCCTTTTTTCATTGCAAAATAATTAATCTTATAATAATTTGGTAAAGAGCTAAAGAGAATATTATTAGTTGCAAAATAGAAGCAAGTCTGATTATCAACCCAAAGAAAAGATAGCCAAACAATGATAACAGCTAGATTAAATCCTCTCTTGTTTACTTAAGCTGGGGAATGTCTAGATCGTTGATCAGATAAAATCCAAATTATCAATATGGACTAAGGGAGGCAACTTGAACACTAAAAGTCTTACAGCTTCGCTGATTGGTTATCTTCCTTAGTCAGTCTGATAAGCCCCACCCTGCCACGCCCACATTTTTTGACTAATCTTAAAATTTGAAAACAAATTTTGAAGAGAGTCACTCAAAGAACATACCTGTCAAGTTTGGTTCAAATTGACCCAATGATTGATTTTTAAATAATTTTCTTAGAATTTTTAAGCCCCGCCCTGCCACGCCCACATTTTTTGGAAAATAAAAAATTAATGAACAAGTTTTGAAAAGGGGCACCCAAGGAACAATCCAGCCAAGTTTGGTCAATATTGGCCCAATGGTTCAGGAGGAGAAGATGTTTAAAGAAATTGTGAATGGACGGACAGACGGACGGACAGACGGACGGAAGACGGACAGTGAGCGACCACAATAGCTCACCTTGAGCACTTCGTGCTCAGGTGAGCTAATAATCAGGCTACAGATGGGGGTTCATTTGAACCCCCATAACCTCTTCAGGATCTGCCACTGCACTGGATTTTTGAAGGCGCGCAAATGCCAGATTTGCTGATGTTAAGGATCTTTTAAAACTCAACTTATTGATATGGAGACAGAACCTATGTTGTGGAACTAATTTGAGTTTTCTCTGGCTCGTTGACAAAATTCAAATTGATAGGAACCCTGTTTTGTAGGCAGCCTTAAAATTACTTTTCTCCATTACATAGAATTACTTTTCTCCATGACATTAGCCAATTGATTATGCAAAATCAGAGAAACCTGTTGTGGTCATTCATGGGTATCATCTTTTTCAGACAATTCCAATAAGGCCAGTAAGTACCAACAACACAGTTAAATATCACTCCCTCCTATCAAGAACTCTGATCATAAAATGTGTGCTACCCAACTTATACAAACTTACAAAAGAAATGCCAGGAAACAAAAAAATCTTACACATGATTATCTCAAAACACTTCTTAAGGATTACAACCCATCTTTAACTACAAAACACTTCATGCAACTTCGCGCAACTTCCTGCGTAATCCGTAGCAACAGAAATTGAAGAGCATATCGTCGTTGTAAATGCAAAACCTCATATCTCGTTTTTGGAAAAGTTCAAAGGGGAGGGAAAAAAGTGTAATATTTTTTCCCAAACTGAAATCTTTTACTTGAAATTTCGAGATATTGTTCACAAACAATATGTCATTAATACTGATCAGTGAAAATATCTCAAAACCTGCGAGAATATTCTAAACTGGGCACACAAGTTTATACTTTGGAAATCGCAAGAATCGACATACAAGATTTTGCATTTAAACCGACGATATCCCTTATCAATTTCCATCATCATGGATGACACCTAGAAATTGATTTTAAAAAAGTATTTTACATTAATTTTCACTATCACAGAAGACGCCCAAAGATGCAGGAAGTGTTTGGTATCTAGTGATGGGTTGTCACCCTTTGGAAAACATTGTTTGGTATTGTCAAGCAAGGTTAACCCGGGACAACTTAATTTTCGTGCACACCGTCCGTAGGTTGAGCGTGTTAACAAAACAAAGCCGAAGTGGGGTCATTACATATGCAGATGTCCCGGGTTAATCTTGCTGGACAATATACATATTCCAAACAATTAAATCTATTTTACTGTCATCTCATCATATTCAAGATTTTTCTGCAATCTGGCTAAAATACTGATAAAACATTTCACAAAACTTCAAATGAAAATACAGACAAGAGGGCCAGAATGGCCCTATATCGCTCACCTGAAAGAAGTTTAAGACACACCCATTTTTTTTGACGAATAAAAAATTTGAGAACAAATTTTGAAAAGAGTCACCCAAGGAACATTTCTGCCAAAAGTGGTTCAAATTAGGCCAATGGTTGATTTTGAAAGAATTTTCTTATGATTTCTCCAAGTCCGGTAAATGCTGACCTGCCACGCCCACAATTTTGGATGAATAAAAAATCCGCGAACAAATCTTAAGAAGTGTCACCCAAGGAACATTCCTGCCAAATTTGGTTTTAATTGGCCCAATGGTTAAGGAGAAGAAGATTTTGAAGAATTTTCTAACAATTTCTCTTGGTTAGATAAGCCCCGCCCTGCCACACCCACATTTTTTGACGAAACTATAAATTTATGAAAATATTAAAAAGGGTCACTCAAGGAACAATTCTGCAAAGTTTGGTTCAAATTGGCCCATTGGTTGATTTTTAAAGAATTTTCTTAGGATTTCTCTAAGGCTGATAAGCCCCTTCCTCCCTGCCACGCCCTCATTTTTTGACAAATGTAAAAATTTGTGAATCAATTTTGAAAAGAGAGACTCAAAGAACATTCCTGCAAAGTCTGCTTCAAATAGGCCCTATGGTTGATTTTTAAAGAATTTTCTTATGATTTCTCTAAGTCTGATAAGCCCCTTTCTCCCTGCCACGGCCACAATTTCTTACAAATGAAAATATTTGTGAACAAATTTTAAAAAGAATGGCTTAAGGCACATCCCTGCAAAGTCTGGTTCAAATTGGCCCAATGGTTGATTTTTAAAGAATTTTCTTATGATTTTTCTAAGTCTGATAAGCCCCTTTCTCCCTGCCACGGCCACGTTTTTTGACGAATCAAAAATCTGAGAACAAGTTTTGAGAAGGGTCACTCAAGGAACAATTCTGCCAAGTTTGGTTCAAATTGGATAAATGGTTGATTTTTAAAGAATTTTCTTAGGATTTCTCTAAGTGCAATAAACCCCGCCCTGCCACGCCCACATTTTTTGACGAATCAAAAATCTGCGAACAAGTTTTGAGAAGGGTCACTCAAGGAACATTCCTGCCAAGTTTGGTCAAAATTGGCCTGTTAGTTTTGGAGAAGAAGATGTTTGAAGAAATTGTGAACGGACAGACGGACAGACGGACGACGGACGGTGAGTGACCACAATAGCTCCCCTCGAGCACTTCGTGCTCAGGTAAGCTAATAAAAAAAGATACAAAACTTACATAAAAGAGATTTGTATAAATTTATTGACATTACCGTGTTTAAACTATAATAGTATGGAAAAGATTTATCACACTATTTCTTGCTAAATCACTTTAAATGAATATAAAATTACAGATTTCCTTATGCAGTTTTCCCAAATGTTTCTAAATTGGTTGTCTAATTCGAATGACATAACAATCCATCTGATTGGACAAGATGTATGTCTTGGCCAATCAGATGGATTGTTGTGTAATTTTACAGTCATACTGAGAATAAGACTCGTAGGTCAGAGCAACAACAGATAAGAAGGAATGAAGGCATTCTACTCCCTTTAATTTCAATCCAAACCCTATGATGTGGGTACTCATCTGAATCTTCTCGATAAGACAACTCCATTGAGTATTCACAACATGCAGTTTGGTGAAAGATTAACGAAATATTGCATTTTGAAAAGCCATTTACCCCTGTTATCTGTAGCTCTGCACCCTTGTTCATTTTGGATGCAGAAGCTTACATTTTCTTTATTTTCCTTCCTTTTTGCTGTTTGTACAGCTTCATTTTTTCATCTACCGGTATCTATAATTTGATCTTTAGTAAAGCACATTGACAATAAATAGGTACAAATCTCTTACATGAAAGCATATCATCAGTTTCATTAAAAAATATCATAACTACAACTCAACCAAATACCAGATAACAACAATTTGGACTGATTCAAATTCAAAAATGTTACAGACAGCATTTCCACGAGTACATCCTTTGGTCTTTTCCGTTTCGGGTAGAAAACATTGTGGGAAATGAAGAAATTGCTTGTCACAAGCAATTTCTTCATTTCCTACAATGTTTTCAAAAGCCTTTATCTTGTTAGCTGTCAAAAGGCATCATTATGTGGTAATGGGTTAAACAAGCCATAGTTATGACCTTTTTAAATGTAACTAACGATACTGTGTAGTGTGTAGTGCATAATCACGCTGTTTACACAATGAAAGAATCCATAACATCTATAAAGATCAAAATTCTTTTTATCAAATTTTTTACTCATCGATTTGCTGTATATATCATTGCAAGGAACCATGCAACAAAACAGTGACAACATTTGCAGAAGATCTTCAATGAATATATCGTCGGTGTAAATGCAAAACCTCGTATGTCGATTCTTGCGATTTTCAAAGTAAAAACTTGTGTGCCCAGTTAAGACGGTTCATGCAGGTTTTGAGATGTTTTTACTGATCAGTATTAAGCACACATTATTTGTGAACAATATGTTTAAATTTCAAGAAAGACATTTTAGTTTGGGAAAAGTTATTACACTTTTTCGCTCCCCTTTAAAATTTTCCAAAATCGAGATACCAGAATTTGCATTTACAACGACGTTATGTTAATATAGTAGATCTAACCTGACTGATTTGAATTCAGGTAAATGATCTCAGCCTTCTCTGCTTCAAACCTTTTTCAAATGGTCAATGGTCACCTATTTACAAAGTTATCCTAAATTATCTAAATGTCAACATGATTCCCTGCCTTGATTGTGCATATTGTCAGCGTTATTGCAAAAGCTCGTATCTCCAGCTTGATTAAAGCTGGAGATAGGAGGTTTTGGAGTAACGTTGACGATATCAAAGATATTTGATTGATGACAAAACATTATGATTAAGCAGGGGTTTCATAAAGAGGCGGGGACAGGGATTCCCCTCTCCTATTTGACTGAATAAGACTACAATTCCCCGCCACTATTGAAAATTACATATGGGGTTAATAGGGAATATCTAGAAAGTCCTCCGCCTACTTCAGCTTCTGACCAAGATGGCCAAAAAGTTATTCAAACCCCTTATTAAGTTTTCATTCATAACAAACTAATATACTTTGAAACTATCACACTGCTATTATGGCATCAAAAATGACTCAAATAATTCTATTTCTATAGAACAAGATATCTATTGCATTTGCATCATAGCTGTTTGCAGCTTCGCTACCAAAGGTTTAACCCATCTTCCGTTGTTTCAACCATACAAAGGAAAACCAGCATTCTCTTTTTTTGCCTCAATATTCTCTGTGCTATATTGTACCACATCCATTTTGTTGTCTGTAGTAGCTTTTGGAGTTGTACCAACCTATTCTTTCCTCATTTGGGAAAGGGTTAACATAGAGCTTTCTTGAGCAAGGGAAATAACTCATAATAATGCATGATTTATTACACAAAATCAGTTATCTCCCTTACTGTATATTTAAAAGGCTCAATCTATCATGTTTTGACAAACAAAGACATTTTTGACCACTCCAATTTTAAAGCTGCTGAAGACAACAAATGGGTAATATTGAATATGACATTTTTCTACACACCTAATACATCAAAAACTATTGAAACAATAGAGAAAATCTGAATGTGAATCATCAGCATTTTCAAACCAAAACAAAAAGGCTTTGAAAAGTTTTCTTTTACCCAAAAAGACCAAAATATGTCTACATTAAACATTCATTTACTTAAAACTGTCATCTACACAATCTCTAAAATTTGGACAAATCTTTAATTTTGCTGTGTGGTACATGTATTTTGTGAAAGTGCACTAACTTACAGTAATCTTGCACAAATTAATGTCACAAAAAATTCAACATTTCACTCTTATTTTCCAACAATATTTAGCATAAAATTCTTCCAAAATGACAATGTCAGTATTGTAGTACACAAACAATGCATAGTAAAAGCATGACAGCAGTTGTTCATGAGAATATACAAAAGATATAGCTCTAGAATAGAGGAAATTGTGGCAAGGGCTAGCCCATTCCCAAACGGAACAATTTAAGGGGGAATGCTCCAGTTTTTCGGAACACTCGGTCATTACTGTAGGAAATTAAGTGTTTCGTACCAATATGTTTCGCTACCGCATTTTCAATAATATATCACATCATTACAATTTACCAGCTTTCGGCGGTAAAAGCGTATTTATTATGCGAAACTGGTTTCCTCAAGATGAAAATCGATTATTAAGAGCAAGATAGTCGTAAGTGTGTATGCAGTTACCACTGTTTTGCGTCGTTTTATTCATGTGTAGCTGATAAAAATCGCTGTAATTCGCTAATAAGTGCGCTGACCTATACAATTTCTTTTTGAATTATTACCAGGACATGTTGCTTAATACAATGAGGGAGTTTTATCAAATTCTATTATGTAGAACTTGAAATATTTCCAAAAATATGCAAATTTTGACATAAAACACTCCATCTTCGTTGATCTAACCGAACACATGAGCATGCTGTTTTATACATTTGCGCGTTTATAATAGTACATATTTTGGATTTTCTGTTCTTATCAAATGTAAGACGTTACTTTAAATCCGTTTTCGGGACCAAACGATGAATATACAGCATTTTATTAGCATTTTAGTGACCTTGGACATGTGCAAGAAATTGTGCATTTCTTCGATGTAGGGGTATGTGATATGAATGCCTATAAAATTCAAACAAGATCGCTAACCACCCATTTTTATTTTATTTTTCAATTGGTAATAACATGTAATTTCAGCATACAAATTATAAATAAATTCTATTATTGGGAAAAAATTTAGGAAACTGGAGCATTCCCCCTTAAGGGTACTATTGAAAGCTGCAGACGACAGATTAACTATTTATAACGACAGGATATGTGTACATTTTAGCTAAGAAAGTATTGAGGCTAAAGGAGAAAATGCTGGTTACCAGCATTTTCTTCTTTAGCCTAAATGTTTCATAAGCCTTTTCTAAAGGCGACTTTAAAACCTAGTCTTGTTTTGGAAAGGGTTAAACATTATCTCATTCACATTGATCTGTCTGGAGCACCTAACCAAGGATTCCCATCATTTCTCTAACCAGTACTAACACAACAATCTTTCTGTCAAAATGCTATAACCCTTTCCCAAACAGCAAAATTTTGGGTTGGTCCACTTCAAAAACTGCCACAAATGACAAAATAGAAGTTATCAAAGATGAAATTTGTGTAAAATATGGCATATAAAATATTGAGACAAAAGGAGAAACTGCTGGTTATCAGCAGTTTCTTCTTTTGTTTCAATACTTTCTCAAGCCTTTTCTATTGGGGACGTCAAAACCTAGTCTTGTTTTGGAAAGGGTTAACCCTTTCCCAAACAAGACCTGGTTTTGACGTCCCTAATAAGACAAGCATTCTGAAGTATTGCAAAACAATACCAAGTCCCCTACCGGCTTTATGTATGCGTTTAGAAAAAGAAGTCCGAAAAATTCTAAGTCAAGCATCCGTATCTTCCTCAAAAATCACTGGACCGGAACGAAACTCAAACTTGTTCTGTAACTCATCAATGCGAGTCTACATACCAAAACTCAGTTCAATAGCTGCCAGCATTTAGAAAAAAAAGTCTGGAAAACTGTAATTTCCCAGAAATTTTCTAAGTCCAGCATCCGTATCTTCCCCAAAAATCATTGGACCGGAACGAAACTCAAACTTGTTCTGTAACTCATCAATGCAAGTCTACATACCAAAACTCAGCTCAATAGCTGCCAGCATTTAGAAAAAAAGTCTGGAAAACTGTGATTTCCCAGAAATTTTCTAAGTCCAGCATCCGTATCTTCCTAAAAAATCATTGGACCGGAACGAAACTCAAACTTGTTCTGTAACTCAGTCAAATGTGTTCATATACCAAAAATCAGCTCAATAGCTGCAAGCGTTTAGAAAAAAAGTCTGGAAAACTGTGATTTCCCAGTAATTTCCTAAGTCAAGCATCCGTACCTTCCTCAAAAATCACTGGACCGGAACGAAACTCAAACTTGTTCTGTAACCCATCAATGCGGGTCTATATACCAAAAATCAGCTCAATAGCTACCCCCGTTTAGAAAAAAAGTCTGGAAAACTAATTCGCCGGACTGACGGACGGACAGACGGATGGACAGACGGACTGACGGACAGAGTGCAAACCTAAAGTCCCCTTCGGCTTCGCCGGTAGGGGACTAAAAAGGCTTTGGAAAACATTGAAACAAAAGAAGAAACTGCTGATAACCAGCAGTTTCTCCTTTTGTCTCAATATGTTCTATGCCATATTTTACACAAATCCCATCTTAAATAACTTCCATTTTGTCATTTGTGGCAGTTTTTGAAGTGGATCACCCTAAAATTTTGCTGTTTGGGAAAGGGTTAAACATTATCTCATTCACATTGAACTGGCCGGAGCACCTAACCAAGGATTCCCATAATTTCTCTAACCAGTACTAACACAACAATCTTTCTGTCAAAATGCTACAATTCCCTCTAAACTAGAGACCAACAAAGCAGAAAAAAAGAAACTTTGTAGGAAAAGGAGAAAAGGAGAAAGAAAGAAGCAACTGGAATTCTTGTACTGTTTGTCTGGTCTGTATTCACCTAAAATGACATGAAAACAAATCCAAATAATAATAGATTAAACCCTTTGCCAGACGGCAAAATTTAGACTGGTCTAAGTTCAAAGGTGTTGCAGATGACAATTTTAAGTGATGGAAATTTTTACATTTTTTGGTCTTTTGGGGTTAAAAAGATTGTGGAAAATGAATAAATTGCTTGTCACAAGCAATTTCTTCATTTTCCACAATATTTTCTCACAAGCAATTTCTTCATTTGTGATGATATTTTCAAAAGCCTGATTATCTCTTAGGGCATCAATAGGCTCATTATGTAGGGAAAACCAAACAGAAATATTTTTATGGTGCTCTAATTTTAGATCTGCTGCAAACTACAAAATGAAGTTGAAAAAAGATAGGATTTGGATACAATATAGCACAGAAAATATGAGGCCAAAGAATAAAATGTTGATGATTAGCATTTTCTTCTTTTGTCTCAATCTGTTCTCAAACCTTTGATAATCAATTGACAAAATGATCCATCCAGACATAATCTAATAAGAGACAAAATAATAGAGGATTCAATTTTTGAGATTTTTTAAACAAGCCTGCAGAAATTAGAAAAGATAATGACTCTGTATGTCTAAATGTTATTTTTTTCTCTTCTCTTTTTTCTCTTTTGTCTCTGCATGCAATAAAATTAATGCAAACTCATGAAAACAAGAGCCGTCACAGACGGATTATGCTCCCCGAATAAGTGTTTGTCACAAAATAAAAACTATCATACATTAAGCCCCCTTTTCCCATGACAGCTTTTTTGTACACACATTATTTATAGAATATGGTCTAGAACATCCTGTTTATTACATGAGCACAAAATTTCATCAAATTCTGCCCATTAGATGAAGAGAAATAAGAGAAAAACTTATTTTTACACTAAGGCCGCTTTTTCCATGACGCAGCCTTAAATTTACAAACGGAGAAAAAAGTCCCTAGGTATTGACCCAGGGAAATCACATGTGAAGTTTCATTGAATTTGGTCCAAGGGTTGCTGAGATATGGCTGTGGACGGACGGACGGACACACGGACGGACGGACACACGGACGGACGTACGGACGGACAGCGTGGCGACTAAATGCTCCCCCGAAATTTTTTCGGGGAGCATAAAAATCTCCACATAGTAGCATAAAAAAGTTAAAGAACAAGATGTGTTTGTGAAACACTTATGCCCTCGAAATGGCCCTTGTTAATTGACAGATAGAAAAATAGATAGACAGACACGTGTAACAATATGCACCTGATCTTTCGATACCGGGCATAAAAAAGGAGCTGCAAAAGCTCTGTCACTCACCATAATTATCTATATCTAAACTTTTTCACAGCAGTTGTTACCCAGATCGGCTATAAATACATGGTGATCTTTCGTCACACAAAGTCCGCTCGGCCGTTTTACTTTGTCCTCAAAACTGTCTACGATTTAACTATGTCCCAAACAAGACATCAATTATAGATAAGGCATGGGAAAATATTGAGACAAAAGAAGAAAATGCTGATAATCAGCATTTTCTCCTTTTGTCTCAATATTTTCCGAGTGACATTGTACACAAATCTGTTCTTTTAAAACACTGATTTTGACCTATGCAGCAGCTTTTAAATTGGACCATTTTAATCTCCATCGTTTGAAAAATAATCAAAGCTCTGACACTCACCATATTTCCTGTCAATATTTTCCGAGTGACATTGTACACAAATCTGTTCTTTTAAAACACTGATTTTGACCTATGCAACAGCTTTTAAATTGGACCATTTTAATTTCCATCGTTTGAAAAATAATCAAAGCTCTGACACTCACCCTATTATCTATATCTAAACTTCTTTACACAGTTGTTACCCAGGTCGGCTATAAATACATGGTGATCTTTTGTCACGCACAGTCCGCTCGGACGCTTTACTTTGTCCTCAAAACTGTCTACGATTTAACTATGTCCCAAACAATTATAGATAAGGCATGGGAAAATATTGAGACAAAAGAAGAAAATGCTGATAATCAGCATTTTCTCCTTTTGTTTCAATATTTTCTGAGCAATACCGTACAAAAATCTATTCTTTTAAAACACTGATTTTGACCTATGCAGCAGCTTTTAAATTGGACCATTTTAATTTCCATCGTTTGAAAAATAATCAAAGCTCTGACACTCACCATTTTATCTATATCTAAACTTCTTCACGCAGTTGTTACCCAAGTCGGCTATAAATACATGGTGATCTTTCGTCACACAAAGTCCGCTCGGCCGCTTCAGTTTGTCCTCAAAACTGTCTACGATTTAACTATGTCCCAAAAAAGACATCAACTGTCGATAAGGCATGGGAAAATATTGAGACAAAAGAAGAAAATGCTGATAATCAGCATTTTTTTCTTTTGTCTCAATATTTTCTGTGCAATACCGTACACAAATCTGTTCTTTCAAAACACTGATTTTGACCTATGCAGCAGCTTTTAAATTGGACCATTTTAATTTCCATCGTTTGAAAAATAATCAAAGCTCTGTCACTTACCATACTATCTATATCTAAACTTCTTCACGCAGTTGTTACCCAGGTCAGCTATAAATACATGGTGATCATTCGTCACGCATAGTCCACTCGGCCGCTTCAGTTTGTCGTCAAAACTGTCTACGATTTAACTATGTACCAAACAATTATAGATAAGGCATGGGAAAATATTGAGACAAAAGAAGAAAATGCTGATGATCAGCATTTTTTTCCTTTTGTCTCAATATTTTCTGTGCAACATTGTACATAATTCCGTTCTTCACAAACAATGTTTTTGACCTATGCAGCAACTTTTAAATTGGATCATTTTAATTTCCATCGTTTGAAAAATAATCAAAGCTCTGACACTCACCATATTATCTATATCTAAACTTTTTCACGCAGTTATTACCCAGGTCAGCTATAAATACATGGTGATCTTTCGTCACACACAATCCACTCGGCCGCTTCAGTTTGTCGTCAAAACTATCAATACAAAACATTAGTTTACCACTAGAGTTCAAAACTTGCACAAATCCGCGACCCTTCTCTATCCTAGATGCCAGGATGTAGCCCGACCCGTCCACGGCTAATCCCCCATATTCACCTTTGGACTGCGTCGGAACTTGCCGAGAAAATTTACCATCTTTTGTAAATATCTGAATACGATGATCAGCGACTAGAATTTCATCACATTTTCCGATTGTAACTGCAGATATATGTCGAAACTGTCCCTCCTTTTCGCCGCGGTTTCCGAATGTGGTTATGAGCTTTCCCGTTTGATCGAAAATGAATATCTTGCAAGCTCCTATGTCTGCGACCACAGATTCACCGCGCGAGTTCACCGCAATATCAATCGGTTCCACTAAACAGTCATGGGTGAATTTGTTGACAATTTCACCCTCTTGAGACAAAAATGAAATCAGTCTGGTTCGCCAGTTGACGACCGCTATATGATTGTCTGGACTTAATGCTATACCCATACCACTTTGATTTTCAAAACCGTCTGGCCCAATATGTCGGACAAACTCCCCACATTCATTCATGACTTTTACACGACTATTTCCAGTGTCAAGGACATATATATTCCCCTCACTCGTATCCATGACGACGCGTAAAGGTTGCATGAAATTTTGTTCACCAGTGCCGCGAGTTCCGAATTTCCATATTGGGTTATTATGATCACTCACATTTATCGTAAAGGGACTCCCTTTGATTGGACGATTAAAGATTCCGATGCAGACCTTGTATGTCCCCGCTTTTGGCGGAACATACTGGAGCTCATAAGTTCCATCGTTTTTGTCTTTGATTTTTGTTTCTATGGCTTCACCTTTGTCGTTCCTCATATCCGCCATCACTGGGTCACTTCCGCTCATTCTCGGGTTGCCATGGTAGTCTACTGTCGTTATCAACAAGTTTGATCTCAGATGCGTAATCGCTTTGCCGATTTTTGCCGTACATAGTGCAGGGAATGTAGTGCTTACTTTAATGTTACCAAATGTTTTCAGTGCATTTGTCATCTCTTTCAATGAATCATTGTGTCGGAATTCATACTTCAGGAAACTATTTTCGCGAGGCTCAGACAGCGTACTCGTAGAATCCAGCTTCTCATTTAAATCGCTGATCTTTTTTGTGATGTTTCGGACCTCAACTTGATACTGTAGACCGTCACATTCGCTCTGAACCTTTTGCTTCTCTGACTGTATTAAGTCCAATTGTTCCTTCAAGATTGTTTTCTTTTCTTCTCGGATTCTTCTGACCATTTGTAGACATTCCTGTCTCCGTCTATCCACCAATGAAATCAGATCTTGAAACGAACGGTTAATATTCTCCATGGTGCGTTCGACAGAGCTTTCAAGCTGTTGTACTTCCGTAGAAACATTATCGAATGCATTGTTCAAGTTTTTGATACACAGATGCGCTTTGTAGAGTAATATCTCTGACATACGTTTTATGGCAATAGAAAATGGAATGACTGTATGTTCACTTGCACCACGCCCATTGTGCTCCTCTCCCGTACACTGCACGCAGAATACGGAATCGCATGACTCACAGAAGAGCAACTCCTCTGACGCATGGACGGAGCATTTTGGTATTACATCACGCCGTTGTCGAGACATTAGGTCCAGTAATTGGTTTACGATGAAACTTGGTGGAAAAGAGATGACGCCTCCACGAGGTATCCCTGCAAATAGACAGTATCTCCATTTAACCCTCTCCCAAACAAGACCTGGTTTTGACAACCTTTAAGGCTTAAAAGAATAGGCTTGGGAAAACATTGAAGCAAAAGAAGAAACTGCTGATAACCAGCAGTTTCTTCTTTTGTCTCAATACTTGCTGTGCCATATTTTATACAAATCCTATCTTAAATGATATCATTTAGTCATTTGTGACAGTTTTTGAAGTGGATCGCCGTAAAATTTTGTCGTTTGGGAAAAAGTTAAACAACGACAAAATTATATGGTAGTCTACTTTATCAGCTGTTGGAGACAACAAAATGTCTGTTATCAAAGATTCAATTTGTGTACAAATATAGCAATAGAAAATATTGAGACAAAAGGAGAAAATGCTGATAATCAGCTTTATCTTCTTTTGCCTCAGTGTTTTCCTAAGCCTTTTCTGCCTTTTAGCCATTTAGGAAAGAGTAAAGATTTGAGAATATGACAGTGTAAAGGGTATTATGACAGGTAGAGGATAATAACCCACAGTAAAACATACCTCTGATATGATACATCCCATAGGTTAATAGGCTATTTTTAGAACAGGATGATTAATAAATGCTATTTTTAGCACAACAAAATTCCCGACCATTAACTGTGCCAAACACCTGAACTGGTCTATTTTTAGAAACCACTCACAATAAAAAGATAAATCTCCTGAGGTTGAGGTTCGATAAAGTTAATCTTTCACTTATGAAATGACAAATCGTCAGTGAAATTGCAAAACCTTGTAACTCCAGCTTTAATCAAGCTGGAGTTACGAGATTTCGCAATAACACTGACAAAATGATTTGGTTTTATTGGGTTTTATACCGTTTTCAACTGCTATGGTCATATCACAGCACCTGGAGCACACAACTATCCATGGAGTCCTGTTATTTCTCATAACAGTACTACCGTAACACCCTAACCAAGCCTCCAGATGCTCACCCACATACTTTAAGGATATCAAACATTGGTGGGAGACCATTTTGTATGAAAAGGTATTTGCTGCGATCGGGGATTGAACCCCGGGACCTCATAAGTGATAGTTCAATGCATTTCCAACTGCACCATGGCAGCGGCGAATAGGAAAAAGATATAGACAAGCTTACCAATAGTTTCACGACATATAGGACATCTGAACGTTCCAGTATCATGTATCTGTGTATCCACGATCCGCTCCAGACAATTCTTACACACAGTATGGGAGCATGGGAGAAGTTTTGGATGATGCTCGTTGCTGTCGTACACGCACAGACAAGTGCCGCACGTCAGGAAACTGTCGTTAAAGTCCTCATAGTTGATAGACACAGTCTCCACGAGGGTTGAGCTCATCATAGCTGCAAGGACACGAAAATCAAAATTAAACATTTTTTCTTTTTCCCACAAAGTTCTATTAAATCAAACCTTTCCCAAACTGTTCTATTCAATTAACCCAATACCAAACAGCATAAATTTAGACTGTTAAAGTTTGAAAGCGGCCTTAGATGACAAAATAAGTCTAAATCATTATCAAATTTGTCGGTTTTATAACCAAGAAAATATTGAGGCAAAAGAAGAAAATGCTGAATATCAGCATTTTCTTCTTTTGCCTCAATGTTTTCTCAAGCCTTTTCTCAAGCTTTCTCTATCTTTATGTATTTGCGTGTCCACGATCCGCTCCAGACAATTCTTACACACGGTGTGGGAGCATGGAAGGAGTTTTGGATGATGCTCGTTGCTGTCGTAGACGTACAAACACGTGCCGCACGTCAGGAAACTGTCGTTAAAGTCCTCATAATTGATAGACACAGTCTCGACCAGGGTTGAGCTCATCATAGCTAAAAGTACAAGAAAAACAAAATTGATGATTCTTTTGCCCAATTATATCTCTTTTTAATTAATCTTTTCCCAAACAAGACCTGGTTTTGTCATCCTTAATTTAATAGAAAAGGTTTGGGAAAACATTGAGACAAAAGAAGAAACTGCTGATAACCAGCAGTTTCTCCTTTTGCTTCAATATTTTCTTCACAATATTAGACACAGTCTCGATGAGGGTTGAGTTCATCATCATCAGCTATTTCTTTTTCCTTAATACATGTGCATACTGCTTGTGAGTACTGTTTTAGTTGACACAAACACGACACAGAATGGACATAGCGAAGAATTGACCAGACAATTTTTCGCTATGACTTTTTTACATTTTTCAAATGCAAGGAGCATGCAAAAGCCTCTCTAAGACAACCCGTTGTGTGTCTTTATGAATCATGATTGTGTCTTCATGGATTTTTCAAAATCTATGAAGACACACAATTTATAAGGACGAAAGACGAGTTGTAAGAGAGGCCTAACATCACAATTCCGCCTGTCAAAATTCAGTAGATTGACAAAGGGCTAAGAATAATTCTAGACAACCTTCTTATTATTTTATAATCCTGAAAACCATATTGAAAACATCCAGTTTTAAGTACACAAGCAAAGAATGTGACATGTTTTACATGTGACCATAAAATTATAATGATAATAGTGATAACAAAAAGGTTTTTTTTGAAATACCAGTTTTCTTTGTTTAACCCTTTCCCAAACGGCAAAATTTTAGGGTGATCAACATCAAAAACTGCCACAAATCACAAAATAGAAGTTATTAAAGATAGTATTTGTGTAAAAAATGGCACAGAAAATATTGAGACAAAAGGAGCAACTGCTGGTTATCAGCAGTTTCTTCTTTTGTTTCAATGTTTTCCCAAGCCTTTTCAATTAGGGACGTCAAAACCAGGTCTTGTTTGGGAAAGGGTTAACTGTTAAACTTAAAACTTCTGTCATACAGGGACTCACCCAAAATTTTATTGAATGAATATGATTCATCAAACAATCTAAATATTTCCAAACGGCAAAAAAGTAGGCTATTCCAATTATGGAAGGTGCATCAGAAGACAAAATGGATGTTGATCAAAACAAAATTTGTGTAGAATATAATTATGGCATAATATATTGAGGCAAAGGAGAAAATGCTGATCATCAGCATTTTCTTCTTTTGCCTCAATGTTTTCCTAAGATTTTTCTTTTAGAGACCTCCAAACTATGTCTTGTTGGGAAAAAGGCTAACCTTTGACCAAAAGTTTATTGCTAAAACTGATGTAAGCGTATAATATAATTTAAAAGCACTTGCATTAATTTTTTTAAGGAATGAAATAGACCTCATGAATTACCATTATATATGTCATGTTTATAATTATCCAAAGACTGATTTTGATCCAAAATGTTCTGACATGCCATAGTGGCCCATTTTACATATCCTCAGTGTTATCGCATTAAACCTCATAACTCAAGTTTGATTAAAGCTGCAGTTACAAGGTTTTGCAATAACACTGACGATATTCTTGCTCATTTGTTACTGGCCAATCCAAAATCCAAGCCGTGACTTGTTTTGTTAGCTTCATTGCTTCATTATGTAATTCAATTAGTTATCTTTGTTTAGATTGGACATTGAACAAACTTCCAAAGTACAGGCTGACTAGTAACAACATAATGTTCTTTTTCAACAAAAACCTTGTAACTGCAGCTTGTTTTACGCTGCAGTTACGAGGTTTTTGTTGAAAAGCGACAATAATCTAATACCTAATTAACCATGATTCTCACATAATGTTGCATTTTGATTTGTGGAAAATGATGAAGTTGCTAATGACAAGCAATTCTTAATTTTGCACAATGTTTTCTACCTTAAGAAAGGCCAAAAAAGTTGAATCTCCATCTGGTAATGGGTAAACAATGGCGTGACGGACCAAGAGGATCCAGGATGTCTTTTCTTGATTAGAGAAATTTCTTACTTGAGCAAAGGAAAAGGTGCCACCCCTGCCACTGATGAACATAGGATTTGCATTAACAAGATGTACTGGATGTATATACAAACAGACAGACAGACTGTCAGAGAAGTTGATACATATAGACTTTTACCCTCTCTGGCATATAAAATGCATTATCTTTAGATTTTCTAAGGCTTCAATTATTGTAATTTACTTAATATATACAATATTTTTCTTTTTTTCCAATTGTTTGAAAATATGCACACTTTAAAACATTAAAACTACCCAGGTGAAATGTTTACCATGGTTACCATGGTATTTCATTGTATTTGGCATCTGACCATGTTTTTTCATGATCAACTGTGAAAAAACATCAAATGATATGGTCATACCATGGTCAGAGTTGCTACTACGACCATGTTAGACCATGGTTCTACAGCGCTATCATGGTATGAAATGAAATACCATGGTCACCCATCTTACAAAGATCATAACCATGGTCAACCATGGTCAAATCATATGTTAGAGCATGGTTCTACAGTGTTATCATGGTATGAAATGAAATACCATGGTCACCTATCTTACAAAGATCATAACCATGGTCAACCATGGTCAAATCATGATGATGTCACTTCCTGTTTTGCTAAAAAAAATGGAGGGAACATGAGTTTGTTTGTTTGCAATTTCTCAAGTAACTGTTGATGTTTGTGATAATTTCAACCTGTGTACAGTAGTGAATTACATAAGAATATAGGAGTTTGCTTATTGAAAAGGTCAAGTAAGACAACACCTTAATTTGGGTGAGTAATCTTTTGACTTCCAAATTCAAATAACACCCCACCCACATTTTTACATTGTAACCGATGATATATCCTTTCTTGAAGGGCTGAGAATAAACATGTACATTATTAATCATTTCACAACTGTTAGAAAAAAAGGCTCATGTTGCACTTAATCTTCTTAGGGCCATCATGGTGCACCAGAAATGGGGCATGGTAATGCACCCTGCAAAATGGCTTGGGGATTCACTTAATTAATCTTGGTCAGTTTTCTATGACTTAACATAACATGGTTTATCATGTTTGACCATGGCCTACCATGGTCAAATCATAATGATGATGTCACTTCCTGTTTTGCTAAAAAGTGGAGGGAAGATTAGTTTGTTTGTTTGCACTTTCTCAAAATGATGTTTGTGATAATTTCAATCTGTGTACAGTAGTGAATCAAATAAGAATACAGGAGTTTGCTTATTGAAAAGGCCAAGTAAGACAACACCTTAATTTTGGTGAGTAATCTTTTGACTTTCAAATTCAAATAACACCCCACCCACATTTTTACAATGTAACCTATGATATATCCTTTCCTGAAGGGCTAAGAATAAACATGTATATTATCAATCATTTCACAACTGTTAAAATTATTTTAAGAAAAAAATGCTCATGTTGCACTTAATCTTCTTTGGACCAACATAGTACACCAGAAAAGGTGCATGGTAATGCATCATACAAATTGGCTTTGGGGAAACACTCAATTAACCTTGGTAAGTTTTCTATGATTTAACATAACATGGTTTATTGTGTTTGACCATGGCCTACCATGGCTTTTTATCATGCTGGTAACATGGTTTACCTTGTTTTCTTTAACATGGTCAACCGAGTTTTTATCATTGTATATCATGTTAATGTTGACCATGTTAGCGGCCATTTAACAAAACATGGTAGACCATGGGTAAAGTAACATGGTCAACCATGTTTTCCTTAATATGGTCAACCATGTTCTGACCATGGTATATCATGGTTTGTTGACCATGGTAGTGGCCATTTAACAAAACATGGTAGACCATGGGTAAAGTAACATGGTCAACCATGTTTTCCTTAACATGGTCAACCATGTTCTGACCATGGTATATCATGGTATGTTGACCATGGTAGCGGCCATTTAACAAAACATGGTAGTCCATGGTCAAACATGGTCCCTGGCCCATGATAGTTCATGTTATTTCATGGAAAACCATGATACATTTCACCTGGGTATGAAACTTCTGTCAAATAAAGAGTAACTTAGACTTACAATTTTATTAGCATTCCCAATTAGAAGCAATACATTGCTAAAACCATCATAAAATTAATTCACAACTGACCACTTCAAACATTGGTTAGATACAAAATCATAAAATAATTTCAATAATGGTCACTTTTAGGTATCTATGCAACACTTAAATTTCAACTCTACAACCCTTTCTCAAATAGTACCTACTTTTGACCATACTAAAAGGATATTTTAATAAAACATTTGAAAACATTGAATGAAAAGAAGAAAATGCTGATTATTATCAGCATTTTCATCTTTTCAATCAATGTTTTCCATGCTATAACATACACTTTTTTTGTATATGATTAACATTTATTTTGTCTCTTACGCCCTAATTCCGACAAATTTATAATTTTGCAATGTGGAGAAGGGTTAGATAAAAGTTTGTTGACAAACACTGCCCAACTGTTTATATTTACTTTATTGAGTCATTTGTGAAAGTAATTTTGACATTGGAGAGAGATAAAACTATTTGACAATGTCACATGAGTCTATTTAAACAGTTTAACATCCAAGTCACAGCTTGAACCTAGGATTATAGGTTGTTTTACTCTTATAATAGCCCTTGGCATTCTGAATTACTACAGGCAAGTAACACAGACCATTTTGTGCAGCCTGATTGTGATCATAAGCTGAGTACAATGAGGAGTGATACTCAGATTATGAGAAAGATATCGGTCAACCTAACATCATAATTATACTTAACGAATCATATTCAAATTATATCTACTTTTTCAGATATCAAAGGACTGAAATTTGTGAGCTTTTTCAGAAATCTGAAGAACTGAATATTCTGAGCTTTTTCAGAAATCTGAAGGGTTCTGAGCTTTTTCAGAAATCAAAGGACTAAAATTCTGAACTTTTTCAGAAATCATAGGCCGAATATTCTGAGCTTTTCAGAAATCAAAGGACTGAAATTTGTGAGCTTTTTCAAAAATTAAAGGACCAATATTCTGAACTTTTTCAGAAATCAAAAGAACAATATTCTGAACTTTTTCAGAAATCAATGGACCGATATTCTGAACTTTTTCAGAAATCAAAGACCAATATTCTGAACTTTTTCAGAAATCAAATGACCAATATTCTGAACTTTTTCAGAAATTAAAGGACCAATATTCTGAACTTTTTCAGAAATCAAAGGACCAATATTCTGAACTTTTTCAGAAATCAAAAGACCGATATTCTGAACTTTTTCAGAAATCAAAGACCAATATTCTGAACTTTTTCAGAAATCAAATGACCAATATTCTGAACTTTTTCAGAAATCAAAGGATTAATATTCTGAGCTTTTTCAAAAATCAAAGGATTAATATTCTGAGCTTTTTCAGAAATCAAAGGATCAATATCTTGAGCTTATTCAGAAATCAAAGGTCCAATATTCTAAACTTTTCCAGAAATCAAAGGACCAATATTCTGAACTTTTTCTGAAATCAAAGGACCAATATTCTGAGCTCTTTCAGAAATTTAAAAGCCTGAAATTTTGAGCTTGTTTAGAAATGAAGGCCAATATTCTGACTTTTTTCAAAGCACTGTTATGCAGTTCCTGGGCTCTTTAGTGCATTGGAAAATAATGTGTATGTGTTTGATTGTACCAGTAAAATAGATGTCCAGTTTGGTTTGTAAATATATGGGCCAGGAAATTCTTCAGCTATTAAGGACTGCTTTATCAACAAGAAAGTTCATTCATACAGATAACAACTACTTAATCGTGACAACAAGCTTTTAACTCAATTTATTGACTTTCTGTAACCATTTAAGGCAGGGCAACAAATTGAGATTGACCTTTAAATTGATTCATGAAGGAATTTCAATTCACATGATAAAATTCTTTACTTGAATAGCTTAATACGAGTAATTTATATTTTGGTAAGACAAGCTGTGTTTGTAAAACAAAAATGCCCCTGTCTGCCTCTGACATCCTGTGTAAATGACATAGCAGCTGCTGATCTTTGATCTGTATATCTATACATGTAAATGCCAAACAGAAACACATAATGAATTGACATTCAATTTGGTTGTTATCTATAGATAAAAGATATCATGCAAAATAAGAAAACAGTGAAAATATAACAAAATGTACTCTAGCAAACAAGAACAAAGCATGCGAAATTTACGAAAACTGAAAACAATAATCAAAAGGCTTATGAGTGGGTAAAGATGGTCACTAGCAAATGAAAACACTGCAAGCAAAGGAAAACTGCAAACAATATTCAAATAGGGTATAATAGATTCACAATTAAACGAGAATAGATACGGTTGTCTTGCTTTAATTTTACGTAGGTAAAGGTAGTAGTTCTACCTAAAAATAAACCAAAACAACCGTATCGATTCTCGTTTAACTTTAAACGTATTATAAAGTGCATAGGTGTTTACTAGCAAACGAAAACAGTGCAAACAAATCAACCCTTTCCTAACCAAGAACGGGTTTTGAAGTCCCAAGTAGATTTGGCTTGGGAAAACATTGAGACAAAAGAAGAAACTGCTGATGACTAGCAGTTTCTCCTATTTATCATGTGGTCTGCAGCAGCTTTTGAAATTGTCAACCCTACAATTTTGCTGTTTGGGAAAGGGTTAAAATTGCATATAAGCCTACCAGGTCAAAAGCCAACTCTCAAGGATGCATGTTAAGCTGAAAATATAAGCAACATACAACAATGGTCAATATAAAGATAATAGCAAAAGCTTAGACAAAAAAAATCTTGTTTCCAAACTATGCAATTAATATACATCAATTTTTATTAGAGTTACTGTTAGAAACATGATAACCTATAATTTTGCTAAAAGCTTTGCCAATCTATCTAAATACAAGTTGATAGGCTATCACAAAATTGTCAGAACAGTAAGAATACATTGTTAACCCTTTCCCAAACAAGACATGCTTTCAGCGTCCATGAAAGAATTGGCCTGTGAAAACATTGTGGCAAAAGAAGAAAATGCTGATAATCAGCATTTTATCCTTCTGCCTCAATGTTTTCTGTTGTATATGATTAATTTTGTAGCTCTGGTTTCCACTTCCTAATAGGGCCGCAGCCATGGCGCAGTTGGTAGCGCATTCTGCCTCTCATTCGAGAGGTCCCAGGTTAGATACCCAGCCGCGGCAAATACCCTTACTGACAAAAATGTAACCAATCAATGGTTTGATATCGTGAACCTATGTGGGGGAGCAGCTGGAGGCGCGGTAAGGGTGTTGTGGTAGTACAGTAAGTACTGGTATGAGAAATGACAGGAATCTATGGTTAGGTGCTCCAGCCGCCGCGATATGACCCTAGTAGTTGAAAACAGGGTAAAACCCCAATAAACCAAACTTCCTAATAGGATGTGGGGGTATCATGATTTTGCACAAGTAACCAATCACATTTTGTCTTCTCCTTTGCCACAAACAAAAAGGTAAAATTTACTTATAAATAATAAATAAGAAATTTGATTAACTAACAGGATACCATTGACTCGTTTTTATTTCCGAGACACAAAAGCCCCATCTAGTGAAAGCCAAATATCACATTAGGTATAAATATTTGATAGCGTAATGGCACAAGCGACCATACCATTAAAATTTTGTATTATCTAATGTTTTTGATTTATATAGCACCATTTATGTGTTCTCCTCGTACAAAGAATAAAACGTTCAAAGCATTTCTAAGCAAAGAAGGACAATAACTTAGAATGTTCAGTGTTTACAGTGACTTCTAGCAATTCAAGGCTTGGTCACAATTACACCATTCAGTGTCACCATCACGGCCGGAGTATATATGTCTAAAACAGGGACTCCGTGCCGTATAATTTTGGATGTGATGTGGATGCGATATTGAAGTGGAATCGTATGTGACCAGGGCTTTATAAAGCCTTTGGAAAATTCCCATGCATTTTATGTTTCATAGTAGAGGAATGTATATAAAACTTTATTTCAAATTCATTTTTGAACCATATTGGTAATTATTCATTATGAAAGCGTAATCATTACAAATCTGCAGTCAATTAAAAAAAAAAAAGAATCTCTACTCAAAATATATGCCTTGGTTTTTTAAGCTCCAAGCCCCTGAGAAAAAAAGTTCAAGAACACATTTCTAGTTCTAGAACTGTTCTAGAATATTCTAGAATGATAAATGACACTTCTAGAACTGTTCTAGAACAGTTCTAGAAGTGCCATTCAACATCCTAGAACATTCTAGAACAGTTCTTGAATTTGAATGAACTTTTCGCAAGGGAGCTGGCCGTCAGTTCCAAGGTTTTGGATGAAAAGTGACGCTCATAAGATGTTAAGCCCATCAATTTTTCTCAACAAGAGGAGAAAGTGTAAAGAGATTAAAATTCCCATCTCACATGCAATTTATCAAATGGGGTACTTTTCCGACCAGCAGACGAAAAATCATCAATATAATGACTTAATCACCGTGGAATCAGCTAATCTATTGGTGGCTCTAAAACAGATATTTTTTTTGCCTCTTTTTTGAAAACTATAGGCTGCCATAGTAACCAGATTAACCCTTTACCAGAAGGCCAAATTCATTTTTTTAACATCGCTTAATCCATTACCAAACGACAAAATTCTAGACTGGTCTAAATTCAAAGATGTTGCAGACAACAATTTCAAGTTGATGAAACTTTAAAATTATTTCAATGTTGGGTTAGAAAACATTGTGGGAAATGAAGAAATTGCTTGTCACAAGCAATTTCTTCATTTTCCACAATGTTTTCCCAAGCCTTTTCTTGAGAGGGAGTCAAAAGGTGTCGTTGTGCAGTTATGGGTTAAATCATAGCTCGCAATAAATGACCTGGCAGAGCATCTCGAGCTATTAGCTAGAGATGCTGTGCCAGGTCATATATTGTGTGCTATACAATAGCCAGCTGGCTATATCAAAATTGATTTGACATATTTTAAGCCTCTCTTACAACCCGTTGTGCGTCTTTTTAAATCATATGTTTTAAAACTCTGCAAAATCGCACGATTTATAAAGACGCACGACGGGTTGTAAGAGCACCTCAAAATATTGTACGGTCAATTCTTTGCTGCGTGCAGTCTGCGTCGTGGTTGCGTCCACCAAAATCGTACGTTGCATGTGCGTGCTTCACACGACTAAACAAAACTTTAAGACGCAGACAGCACGCAGACAGCACGCAAACCGCACGCAGGAGCATGTACGACCAGTTGTAAGAGAGGCTTTAGAAATACAAAATTTTAATAAGAATTTAATGATATCTAATATATACCCTATGTTTTTTCAACCATGTATCAATAATGTTTTGGAAGTCAATATAATGTAACTGCACATCATGAGAGGAAATTTATACAGACTTGCCTGGCTTGATGCATGAAATTCCATTATAAAAGTACAATATTGTTAATTCCTGAATAATTCACACAATGAAAGTAGCATCATAAATGATGTATCCTAATTTCCCCATACAAAACCTGGTTTTGATGTCCCTTGTGGTCAAAAAGACTTGGAAATACATTGACGCATTTTCTCCTTTTGCCTCGATATATTCTGCACTAAATTGCCATTATCATCACCAAATTTGTCATCTGCAGCAGCTTTCAAATTGAACCATCCTAAAATTTTGCCGTTTAGGAAAGGGTTAATAACTGTATCAACACAATAAAACCAGCATGATAAAGCATTTACCATCAATAAAGCTGGTTTCCTGCTATCAACAGCAACAAATCCAGTCTAACCCATTAAAATCCAGTCTAACCCATAATTCCATTCATCCAAATATTCTATTTCCTGTTCTGGTTCCAGTTCCCTCAGTTTCCTGGTTCCACTCTCCCGATTCACACAGGAAATGAAGCTGGCAATTTTTCCCTCCATTAAAGATCAATGAATAAAGAATTGAACAATCAGTCATTTTCACGGAATAAACACATCTGATAGCCCTCTGTATCTAGCTATAGGTAAATTCCGCTATGAAAATATCCAATACAACAGAATAGACCTTTCTTCACCATTTTTCCCTAACAAGACCTGGTTTTGACATCCCCAATAGAAACAACTTACAAAAGCATTGAGGCAAAAGAAGAAAATGTTGTTAATCAGCCTTTTCTCCTTTTACCCCGATAATAATTCTCTGCACATAATTCATAACTATGTTCTATTTAATATGGACATCAAATTGTCGTCTGCAGCAGCTTTCATATCAGACCATCCTGAAAATTTGCCATTTAGGAACCCCTACCCACACACAAAATGCTATTTTTCACGAAAATCAAGTATTCCGAAAGAAGAAATGAACTATCATACCTTTTGGCAGAGTAAACACAACTGATAGCTCTCTATATCGAAAAGGTACAACATGTATACCACTAATTAGTCTATATACAGTGCCCTCCAAAAGTCCTTGGACAAACTCTTTCTTTGGCCTTGTCAGTGAAGTTCATGGCAAAAGTCCAATATTTAGGATATTTTTTGCTTCATTATTATAAAAATCAACAATGACCATGAAAATATTCAAAACCAGTTCTATAATTCTGGCAATTTATTAACAAAAACACATTTTTTGGAAAATGAGCGCTAAATAGCAATTATGCCAATAATTTTCAAGACTTAGTATGGCCTGCTGTGGCTTGTATAAAAGCATGTATACGATGCAGCATACTTCAAACAAGGTGTTGTTATGTCTCTGGAGTGACTTGGTCCCAACAAATCCTCACATTATGCTTAACGTCTCCAACGTTTTGGTTGCAGGTCTTTCGGAGACTGGTTTTCATTTGTTGCCAACGATTTTCAATCAGATTGAGGTCAGGGGACTGAGGTGGACAATTCAAACATTGGAAATGGTTTTCCTGCTTCCACTCATTCACAATTTTCGCTCTATGGCGCAATGCTCCATCATCCTGGGATGTAAAGTCATTTCCATGTTCTAGTAGATGGGCTGATGGCACTGCATGATCTTGTAAAATCTTGGTGTAATACTGAGCATTCAGCTTCCCTTCAACATAAGCCATACACCCAGTATCCCTGCAACTCATTGTTCCCCAATGCATGACACTACAACCTCCAAACTTCACCATGGGAGCAGTACAGTCACTACAAAGCTGCTCACCAGATCTCTGTCTCACGTACACTCTACCATCACTCTGAAACAGAATGAGTTTTGATCATCACTGACAAATACAGCAGACCAATCCAGTCCTGGTGTTCTCTGACAAAGTCCAAGCGCAATCGTCTATGATGAGGGATAAGCAAAGGCTTTTGAACAGCGGCATGGAGTCTTCTCCTTTTTGTCAATGTTGATGCAAACACATTTGGTTCTCTCCAAGTAGACTTTAACTGTGAAACGGTCGCATGTCTGTCCCCAAGTGAAGGTCTTACCATCAGTCTGTCATCCCAAGTACTTGAAACTCTTGGTTTGCCACTTCTAGGCCTGCCATCATGGCTTCCAGTCATTGCATACCTCTGCAGTAAATGGTAAATCATCAATCTGTACAAGATAACGAGCAAACATTTCGAGAAAATGTTACATTTTTACTGTATTTATAACAGTAAGTTATCAATTCATCTAGTAAGCATTGAAATAAAAATGCAATTGCCTACCATGGATGTCCAAACTGCCTAGAAATGTTTGCAACGGAGATACCCTGCTCTCTCATGAGTTGGCAACGAACTCTTCCCTCTTTGGTCAGCATTTTTTGTAAATTCTTTTCTCAGGTGATCAGGGACTGAAGTTTTAGTCACCAGTTATATGATGTTTCCATTTGCTTTCGAAAATTGGTTCCAGAGGTTGCATACAGACATGAAATATCTATGCGTCTGTTATTGTGTTAATTATGGATATTTTATAAAATTGATTTATTTCAATGAATCAATGTCTAATTTCGAAGAAAAGTACTAAAAGTATCTTAGAGAGTGTTTAATTACCTCCCTGTATTAGAAAGAGTTGGAAAAATCCAGGCATTTTCTCTAAAACCAATGGAAAAGGGCAAAAATGTATAATGAAATATTTGTCCAAGGACTTTTGGAGGGCACTGTAGGTAAATCCTCTATAAAATAGCCAATACAACTGAATAGCTATAAAATAGCCAATACAACTGAATAGCTATGTGTTTCGAATGAACAGAATGACGAACAATATTGTGGGAAAGGAAGAAAATACTAGTTTTCAGCATATTAAAGTTCTTCTTCCTCAGAGTAAGAACGAGATTTTCCAGCATTCAGCATAAACATAAGAGATTTTATTTGCGAGAGTTACATAAAGTGTATAGAGATATAATTCAAGACAGGAAATTATATTTTTTTGAAGAAATGCAGGAAAATGTAAACACCAAGTTCTTGGCAGGATGGATGTTTACTAAATGGAGATATAATGGAGCTGTCTATAGATAAAGATGTAGGAAACATATTTGAATTAGTTTGATTTTTGTCCCGATCCTTCAGAATACTACACAGTAAAGTTTTTGACTGGTCCCAAAAAATAAAAGCAATGTTAATCTAAGACATTGAACTGATCATAATTAACAGTCAGATCGAGCTCAGATAATGGTCCTTAAATTGGCATATCAAATTGCAGTATTTCATTTATTGTTTATCTAACACTATCTTGTGGGTACTCATTGGAGCCATCTCGATTCCAATGAGTACCCACAACATAGGTTTCAGGGCTCAAATTTCCACTAGCATACTGGCAATTTGCTAGTTCAAATTAGAAATTGCTAGTGATTCTATCTGAAACTAGATTTTTTTTGCTAGTTGAAAAATATTACCAACCCACAAGTTTTCAATGCAGCCTGAAAAGGCTTACAAAATTGGCTAACTGTACTAGTTTTCAGACATGTCCTTAAAAGGAACAATTGTATGAACAATATTAAGCTTTTATTTTTCAAAATGAAAACCGAATTGCGAGTGAATTTGCCTTTTTACTAGTGGTTTCAAAAGTCACTAGCAAAATATTGCGAGTTACTTTTTTAGGGAAATTCTAGCCCTGGGGTTTGGATGTGAAATAACAAATTTTAAATGCCTTCATCCCCTCTCATCTGTTCCTCTGTTGATAGTGATAAAAACTGCACATTCAGCAATATTTTGACCACCAATAAACTTGTTGCTGTTTATGAATGCAGCAGAGGGATATAGCCAATAAAGTTTGTGATGATTTTATTAGACATTTCTGTCTGGTCAGTAAGGCTTGTGGGCAAATGTCCAGTTTTAACCCTTTACCAAACAACAACATTTTTGGGAGGTCCAAATTGAAAGATCCTGCTGACGACAATTCCAATGTGAAGGAATCTTAAAAATGTTACACTATTTTTGGTAGAAAATATTGTGGTAAAAGAAGAAATTGCTTGTCACAAGTAATTTTTCATTTTCCACAATGTTTTCCGAGGCCATTATTTTGTAGGGAGTCAAAAAGAGTCATTAGAGAGGTTTCGATTTCAAACTTGTACGCGTACGTGTACTTGTACTTGTAACTACACGTACACGTTTCTATCTAGGGAAGGTTTCGATTTCCAACTTGTACGCGTACGTGTACTTGTAGCAGGTGATTTGGGAAAGGGTTAAAAGGTTAAAAAACTGTACCCGTTTCAAAACTAGAAGTGTTTTTGGACAGCGCCAGCGGAAAAGAAGAAAATTCCAGCATTTTCCCCCCAATTCCAGATCTACCCTTATTGAAAAACTTCAGCAAAAAATATTAAAAATGGTCAGAATTTCCTTCGGAAACTTATCTGAAAATGACAGTAGATCTATAAATTTCAGTTTAATAAACTTGATCTAGATCTACTAAGTTTGAAAAGGCGTCAACTGCATAAATCCTATGCAGGGTTAGTGGGTAAATACTTTCGGTACTGACTCTATGTACTGGCATAAATTGGGTTAGGAAAGGTCGTTGATACGACCTGTATTAAACACGCTGTAACTTTCAAAGTATTCTTGTTAGGATACCACTCACAAGTATATTCTCATTAAAAAATGCATGAATTACCTCATGCATTCATTTAAACACCTAGAAACTGTACCAATTAAGAATAAAAAGCTACAAGTTTTTACTTACGTGTAAACCGGCCTCTACAAGTTTTCGACGTGTAGCGAGAGTGATAAATAATCAGAAAGTGATGACGTCATAGTGACGTTTCGCACAAAAATTACTCGTACACGTAGAAGTAGGCGTACAAGTTCGGAATCGAAACCTCTCTATTGTGTGGTTTTGACGTGCCTGATAGAATAGGCTTTAGGAAAACATAGACTGGCATTTTGAGAAGAAAATGTTGATAATCAGCAATTTCTCCTTTAGCCTTAATAATTTCTGTGTTTTATTGTACACAAAATCAATAGTTTCCAAATTTTTGCCATTGAGGAAAAGGTTAAGCACAAATGATAGCATGTAAATTTCTTAAATTATATGATGCTTTACATTAGGGATGGGAACGAATACCGAAATACATATTCGAAAATTCGTTTTAAATATTCGAATATATTTGAATATTCGTTTTCGGAACTTGATAACCATGTCTATGTCAAGCATGTCTGTCAGTCCTAACCTTATAATACAAATTTCTTTGATAAGAGGACAACGCAAGATAATCCAGTATTTATTCACATACAACTGTCTCAATTTGCAGGTACGGAATTTTTTTTAAGAAAAAAATCTTATTCACTTTTTGCTGACGAACATTTTCCATTCATGGATTTAAGATCAAAATGCAAAATCTTGCTAGGCTGTGTCATCACTATTGTGCTTACAGATTGTCGATTATCAACATCATGTTAAAAAAGTTGAGTAGGGTTTTTTTCTTTTTGTCCGACGGAAGCTCATATGGTTTTGTTTAATTTTAACGGTAAAGAGCAATTGTAAAATAGAAAGTTAAACTACGAGGAATAGAACTTCTTACTGACCAATAGAAATTCACGAATGTTTTGTCAATGAAATATTCAGTTTCGCATATGCAGCTTGAAAACCTTGTTTAAATTTAAAGGTGCTAAAATTATCGAATTAAGATTGGTGTATATCTGTCAAAATTGTATATGCCTGGTACATGTATCGTCTTGACAGGTGTCAAAATGTAGCGTTAATTATTATGACTGCAGTAATATCTCTTTTCGACAAATTGCTTTTTTTTCTATCAAGCCCTTTGTCTTAAAACTCAAAGTTCAAATTTGATTATTTTTCATTATTAAATACAAATATTCGAATACCGAATTTGCATTCGAATATTCGCAGCAAAAACGAATATTCGAATATTCGGATATTCGTTCCCAAACCTACTTTACATAAATCATAAATGAAAATTGAACAAGAGGACCATGATGGTCCTAAATCGCTCACCTGAATCAAGACGACAAGAGTGATAATGGCAATTTTGTCAAATTCAAAGGCATAAAACTAAGGACGTTCTGTTTGGAAACAATTAAGTAATAATTTTGTTCCAATCAATCCTGTAAAATTGGGTACAAATTAGCACAATGGTTGAAGGTTTTTTTCAATGATTATTTCATGATTTCGCAATATACAACATAGGGGTTATTTTCAAAGCATACTGATCAGTTAGAAATTGATCATTTATCATATTATTACATGATTTGGACTGTGGTTTGAAAGAATATAGCGAAAGACCACCATCTGATAAGCTAGGCTAATCCTTTCTTATTTGTTTACATAAGATAAACATTGGGCCAGCCAGAGCAACAGATAAGAGAAATAGATAAGAGAAATAGGAAAGGCTTTCAAAATTTATTATTTATATATCCAAACCCTATGTACTAATCTTTTCAAGCAGATGCTTGAAATGATCACCAACAACATAGGGTTTGATGAATACTGAAACAAAATGTTGCTTTTTGAAAAGCAGTTATTCTCCCTTTATCTGCAGCATGTATGATTCTAAAATTAAATGCATCAAAATTGCCTTGTAAAATGTAGAACCCACAATGTAGGGCTTAGTTTCCATGTATAGTAATGATTTTTGTATTCTGGGAGCCATTCATGACATGAGGTCTTACACAACATTTTAAGGTTCTAGGCCAAACAGTTTAGAAGAAAACTAAGTATCTCCATGACATCCCACAGTAAGGTATAATTTCAAAGCTCCAAATTTCCCCAACCCTGCCACACCAATATACTTTTAAAAAATTTCAAGATACAAGGAACTTTCCAGCCAGGTTTGGTTCAAAATGGCCCAATGGTTGATTTTTAAAGAATTTTCTTATGATTTCTCCAAGTCTGATAAGCCCCTTTCTCCCTGACACGGCCACATTTTTTGACAAATGTAAAAATTTGATTACAAATTTTGAAAAGAATGACTCAAGGCACATTCCTGCCAGATTTGGTTCAAATTGGCCCAATGGTTGATTTTAAAGAATTTTCTTCTCCAAGTCTGATAAGCCCCTTTCTCCCTGCCACGCCCACTTTTTTTTGACAAATGTACAAATTTGTGAATAAATTTTGAAAAGAGAGACTCAAAGAACATTCTTGCAAAGTCTGGTTCAAATTGGCCCAATGGTTGATTTTTAAAGAATTTTCTTATGATTTCTCCAAGTCTGATAAGCCCCTTTCTCCCTGCCATGGCCATATTTTTTGACAAATGTAAAAATTTGTGAACAAGTTTTGAAAAGAGTGACTCAAGGAACATTCCTGCAAAGTCTGATTCAAATTGGCCCAATGGTTGATTTTTAGAGAATTTTCTTATGATTTCTATTAGTCCGATAAGCCCCTTTCTCTCTGCCGCGGCCACATATTTTGACAAATGTAAAAATTTGTGAATAAATTTTGAAAAGAGAGACTCAAAGAACATCTTGCAAAGTCTGGTTAAAATTGGCCCAATGGTTGATTTTTAGAGAATTTTCTTATGATTTCTGTAAGTCTGATAAGCCCCTTTCTCCCTGCCACGGCCATATTTTTTGACAAATGTAAAAATTTGTGAACAAATTTTGAAAAGAGTGACTCAAGGAACATTCCTGCAAAGTCTGATTCAAATTGGCCCAATGGTTGATTTTTAAAGAATTTTCTTATGATTTCTATTAGTCTGATAAGCCCCTTTCTCCCTGCCGCGGCCACATTTTTTGACAAATGTAACAATTTGTGAATAAATTTTTAAAAGAGTGACTCAAGGAACATTCCTGCAAAGTCAGTGGCGGATCCAGAGGGGGTTCGGGGGGTTCAAACGAACCCCCCTCTGAAACTTAATTCTTTCATTTTCTTGCAGAAATTCAGTCAAAATTATATATTAATAGGAAAAAGAACCCCCCTAAATGTGAATTCGAACCCCCCTTTCAGAAATCCTGGATCCGCCACTGAAAGTCTGTGTCAAATTGGCCCAATGGTTGATTTTTAAAGAATTTTCTTATGATTTCTCTAAGTCTGATAAGCCCCTTTCTCCCTGTCACGGCCACATTTTTTGACAAATGTAAAAATTTGTAAACAGATTTTGAAAAGAATGACTCAAGGCACATTCCTGCTAGGTTTGGTTAAAATTGGCCCAATGGTTGATTTTTAAAGAATTTTCTTATGATTTCTCTAAGTCAGATAAGCCCCGCCCTGCCACGCCCACATTTTTTGACGAATCAAAAATTCCCGAACAAGTTTTGAAAAGGGTCACTCAAGGAACATTCCTGCCAAGTTTGGTAAAAATTGGCCCAATGGTATAGGAGGAGAAGATGTTTAAAGAAATTGTGGGCGGACGGACGGACGGACGGACGGACAGACGGACGAACGACGGACAAAAAGCGACCACAATAGCTCACCTTGAGCACTTCGTGCTCAGGTGAGCTAACAAGACAAATTATTCTCTTACAAAAATTCCAGTAAAAGCACAAACACATACACAAAAAGTCTACCATCCATCAAATTTATCTGACTAAAGCCACAAAGCCTGACATGATAATTATAGGGTCTTCAAACTGGTTTTAGACAAGGTGATCTAACTGGTAACCCTTAGTCTTTATCACACTATGTTCAACTGGACTCCACAGGAGCTTAAAATTTTAATAGACACTGTGCAATTCTCTGACAAATGTTCCAGTAAAGCAGAAACACATACACAAGTCTATCATCAATCAAATTTATCTGACTTGAAGCCACAAAGTCTGACATGATAATTATAGGGTCTTCAAACTGGTTTTAGACAAGGTGATCTAATAGTCACCTTTACTTTATCACACTTGTTCAACCTTGCAATCAAAATCAATGACTTTTCTGGACTCCACAGGGGCCCAAAATGCTATTTGGCCGACGTGACTTAGACAAAGTTCTTGAATAATATTATCAAAGACTGTAAAATCAACACAACTCCATGCTCC
Organism: Fragum sueziense; assembly: GCA_963680895.1. Taxonomy (NCBI): domain Eukaryota; kingdom Metazoa; phylum Mollusca; class Bivalvia; order Cardiida; family Cardiidae; genus Fragum; species Fragum sueziense. The sequence goes on along the minus strand of OY804604.1, from coordinate 34,818,806 downwards.
ACATTCTGAATTGAATGGATTGGCGTTTAAGGCCTCTTTCAACTGCTATAGTCATATTGTGGCGGCTGGAGCATGTAACCATGAATTCTTATTGTTTATCATACCAGTACCATCACAACATTCTTACCGAGCCTCCAGCTGCTCGCCCACACTGAGGTTAACGATTATCAAACCTTTGGTACATGACAATTTTGTCGGAAAGGATATTTGCCACAGCCGGGGTCTGAACTCTGGACCTAATGGGAGAGAGTCTGATGCATTACCAACTGTGCCACAGCCTTCAACCCTATCTCAATGACCCATCACGATGATTGTGGACTTGTCGGTCAGACGTCAAGGGGGTAGAATCAGCATCAATTTGATGCCTGAGGGAAGCATTCATATAGAGGCAGATAATGGCAAATCCCGGTCATGTCTCTGCAGTGTTGTGATGCCTTTTTGAATTGAGTCCTTCACAAAGTTTAGAACAAAATCTACATAATAAGTTTTCTAAGTGAAACTGTCATCTAGGATCCTTGCCAATAACAGTAGACACCTTCATGAATGGTCAATTGTCCTATGGTGCCAAGCTCATTTAGGACAACAAATTGGTCAATTATTTTGAAATTAGATTGAGCACTATGGGTGACAAAATATTACCCCACCTACAGTAACATGAAATTATAGATTTTAGGTCGTTCAGTCTAGTTAACCCTTTACCAAACATGACCTGGGTTTGATGTCCTTAATAGAAAAGGCTTTGGAAAACATTGAGGCAAAAGAAGAACTGCGGATAAGCAGCAGTTTCACCTTTTGCCTCAATATTTTCTTGACTATAATGACACACAATTTCAATCTTTATTAACATCCATTTTGGCGTCTTTAGTAGCTTTTGAGTTGGAACCCCCTAAAATTTTGTCATTTGGGAAAGGGTTAATCAATAGATATGTCTAAAAACGGTTACCAAATAGTATCAATATTAACCTTTTCCCAAAAGATCATGCCAGATAGAGCTTTGAAAAATATTGAGGAAAATGGTGGTGTTCACTTTTCTGAGCCCAGAAAATAGTGAGTCATAAGGAGAAATTGCTGATTTTCAGCAATTTCTTCTTTTGTCTCAACATTTTCTAATGTTTTATGTTATTCCATACAAATATTCCTGCTTTTAGAACTTCAGAATCTTGAAAGCATTTATTTGATTGGTCAGAAGAAAAGGTCATTGAAGGATGACCCCTTACTGGTGCCTGTCAGATGTTACTGTCAGGTAACTCGGTCACCAGATATTAACCCTTTTCCAAGCAGGCAAAATTTTAGGGGGATCCACTTCAAAAACTGCAACAAATGACAAAATGGAAGTTATAAAAGAAGAATTTGTGTAAAATGTGGGATAGAAAATATTGAGACAAAAGGAGAAACTGCTGGTTATCAGCAGTTTCTTCATTTGTTTCAATGTTTTCCCAAGCATTTTCTATTAGGGACGTCAAAACCAGGTCTTGTTTGGGAAAGGGTTTAACACCAGATTTTTATCAGATTGGATAAATTTGTTGACACCAAAGCCACACCAATATACCTTCAGCACACAAAGGTCATGTTTCTCACACGAAATTAATCAAGAAGTTTCCTAGATACAATAATAAACAAAGTATAAAAGACAATTTCTCAGTAAATTGAATTTCCCATCTGGCAGCCATTCATTTGTTTTTCTTAACCAAAAGATAATAAATATTGACTTCATCACTACAATTTGATTAGCGATGCTTGCTTGCGGAATTGTATACATTGATGTGAAGGTAGAATACCCCTTATGTGGCCATTTTGTGATTCATAAAACATCCGATTTTTTTCCAGCGGCGTCATAACGTATCCAAACCTTTTTGGGTGCAATCGTAAACTTACGGTGGTGGAAAGCTCCACAGCCAAATGTTTTTGACTATGCCCGAATACATTCCGACAGAGTGCAAATCTCATTAGGGGTGGACTACCTTAAAACAATGTATCTATTAACCCTTTCCAAAACTGCAAAATTTCAGAGTTTAACAACTATTTCAACTGTTATGGTCATATTGTGGCAGCTGGAGCATCTAACCATGAATCCTGTAATTTCTCTTTACAAAACAACCACAACATTCTTTCCAAGAGACCGACTGCTAACATACATAGGTTTACAATTATCCAACTATTGGTTACTAAAGAAGTAATTGTCAGAAAGGATTTTTTTGCCATGGCCAAAGGAAAGAGAAAAGAATTTGGCCACAATGTCAGTTGTCAAGCTAGGAGGTTGTTTAGAGCTCAATTTGAATATCGACACAAAGTCTTTTCAACAAAAACCTCGTAACTGCAGCTTGTTTAAGCTGCAGTTACGAGGTTCTTGTTGAAAAGTGGCAATGATATTGTTCTGGATGGCAATTAGGTCATTTGAAACATCATAATGCTTGATCTCTTTGTGAAGGTGTTACTAATTTGACAGCTCTTTTCAAATTTAAATCAGATTAGAACAAGTTTTGCCATAAACTTGGATGTTTGTTTTCGAGACCTACCAATGTTTTAGTGTCATGCCCTAGTTGGAAAACATTTTTGATGTCTTACGTTGATAACTTTTTTCACACAGATTGGACGTTGGGTTTGTATGGTGTGAGAAACACAAGGAACAAATAGTTGGGTGCGCAAGCTCCTGCAATATGACTGGAAAGTTGTTGAATGCTTCACGAAATCCCGATAAATCAATCAATCAACTAATCAATCAACTAACTAATCCATCAATCAATCAACTCTTGTGTATCACTAATTCAAGACTATTAGAACTCGAAGGTGTCTTACAGAAATGTACAGGTGTTGACAAATGGTTCATACCAAAGACTTCAAAATTACTTTACCTGTCAACCTGACATTGCCCTAAAAGACCCCACCCCCTATTTTGTCTATTCATTCAAAAACAACCTGTTACAATTTTTCACAGGAAAGTCTAAAGCGGCCCATACACGATCAATATTATTGACAATATTATTGTCAATATTTGGTATATATATTGACCGTAAATGGGCAATAATGAAGGATTGTCAATACTATTGACGAATATCTGTGATCGCTGAAATATTTTCTTCAATATTTTTAATGATGTTATGTAACCCATGGTTGATTGTTTTCTAAATTAATATTGTCAATAATATTGATCGTGTATGGGTGGCTAGAAAAATATTGTCAATATCATGACTCAATAATATTGTCAATGATATTGATCGTGTATGGGCTGCTTAAGAGGTCCCATTCTGAGATGAAAATTATCTGTATGACACAAAATCGATTACAGAAATATAAAACAGCACTCGTGTCTGAAGAAGCAAGATATATGAACAATTGCCAGACATGTAATTTGAAAGGAAGCTACTTTAATTTTATGGAGTGAAGATGTCAAATTAACAAACTATATTAAAGCTTAAGGTATTCCACCAATCATTACATACTAAACCATTTGTGCAACTTATGACCATCAACCGTGGCTACCGGGTTTAACCCTTTCCCAAACAACAAAATTTTAGGGTGGTCCAAATTGAAAGATCCTGCAGAGGACAGTTTCAAGCAAATGAAATTCATAAGTGTTTAGTCTTTTGGGGTAGAAAATATTGTGGTAAATGAAGAAATTGCTTGTGACAAGCAATTTCTTCATTTTCCACAATGTTTTCCAAAGCCTCAGGGTGTCAAAAGGCGTCACCGTGTGGTAATGGGTTAACGAGGGTATCTCATGCTGAAGAAAAAAATGCTGATATTTTAACCCGTGTATCTTCTGCTTTTGCCTCATTATTTTCTGTATTATGTCCTTGGCACTAATTTTAGCTTTATCAGCAACCATTTTGTTGTCTGCAGCCCCATTCAAATTCAATCAGTCTAGAATATTGATTGATTAATTAATTAATTAATTAATTAATTAATTAATTAATTAATTAATTAATTAATTAATTGATTGATTGATTGATTGATTGATTGATTGATTGATTGATTGATCGGTCAATCGATTGATTTATTGATCGGTCAATTGATTGATTGATTGATTGGGGTTTTACACGTCCTTCAACTGCTATGGTCGCACAGCTGAATTTATGCACCTAACCATGGATTCCAGTAATTTCTAGTAGTAGTACTACCACAGCATCCTTACTGCTGGTCTCCCACAATACTAAATTCGTTGGGGGAAGGGTTAAGCTTCAATAATTAATTAGTATCTATTCTGGCTCAGTTTTTATACATGACCCACAAATGTCATTGTAACATATGTAAACCTGTCATTAATATTTAATGACTTTTATGACTGATTTCTGTTTCAAACGTACAGTACATGACCTCAGGTTTTGATTCCTCACATATATAAAGCTTCAAAAACATTGAGGCAAAAGAAGAAAATGCTGATTATCAGCATTTTCTTCTTTTGCCTCAATATTTTTGCTATACTGTACACAAATAATATCTTTATTAAACATGCATTCTGTCATCCACAGAAGCTGTCGAATGGGACCTCCCTAATATTTTACCTCTTGGGAAAGGGTTAATGATGACTTTAATTACCGATTTCTGCTTCATATCATGTGTATCAGCTGTTAATGATATTTGTTTTTTGCTGATTTTAAATCACAAATCAACAATTTTTCTCTTTATAACTTTGCACAGAACTTGAAAAGTATGATTTGGGCTGTATTTTCTTTTAAACGTGAAAATGTTTAAGGTTTGTGGCAATAAAAAAGCAATATTTTTTATATTTAAAACCGATTTCCATATTCAAATTCAAGAAATTAGTAAATCAATTCTTTTCAAACTTACCCTGAACTCTCCGAAAAATCATAACAAAATTATTGCTCATTTATCTAACATTATTATTAACCGTTATAATATTTATAGTCATATACAATGATCAGCTGTGAATATTATGGTTAACCCTTCTCAAAACAAGACCTGGTTTTGACATCTCTAATAGAATATGCTTGGGAAAACATTGAGGCAGAAGAAGAAACTGCTGATGACCAGCAGTTTCTCCTTTGGCCTCAATATTTTCTGTTATACAAATCCAATGGATTTCAATATTTATTTTGTCGTCTGCAGCAGCTTTCAAATTGGATAGTCCTAAAATTTTGTTATTTGGGAAATGGTTAACTCCTGTAACTAATCTAAAGAGCATTACCATTTAGCTTAACCCTTTCCCAAAAAACATAATTTTGAACTGATCCAATTTAAAAGGTGTTGCAGACGACAAATTTGAAAAGTCAATAAAGAAGGGATTGGTGTACATTATATAGCAAAGAAAATATTGAGACAAAAGGAGAAACTGCTGGTTATCAGCAGTTTCTACTTTTGTCTCAATGTTTTCCCAAGCCTTTTCTAATAGGGGTAACATCCCAGTTAGTCTACTCCCATTTCCTCTACTGTTTTTTAAGTGCATTGAGTCCCAATTCGTCTACTGTCCCAATTCGTCTACTTTCATTCCAAAGCATCAATTAACAACATTATTTTTGTTTTAAGAAAAGAAATTAAGTCAATATATACAAATGAAATAACAAGAGGGCCAAGATGGCCCTGCATCGCTCACCTGAGAGGACTTTGAAACAAACAGCTTGCAAACTTCAAACTCGCATGACCCACTTTTTACATGACCTAGACATCATCAAGATAAACATTCAGAACAATTTTCACAATGATGAGTAAATACTTTGGTTCTTAGAGCAAAAAACAAGATTTGACCTTTTGACCTAGTTTTTGACCTAACATTAGCCACTTTCTACATGACCAATTTATCATCAAGATAAGCAATTCTGAATTATTTTCATAATGATAAATAAATATTTTGATTTTTTGGGCAAAAACAAAATTTGACCTAGGTTTAGACCGCCCATGACCCACTTTATACATGCCCCAGATATTGTGAAAATAAACATTCTGAACGATTTTCACAATGATTATGATAAAGTAAATATTTTGGTTCTTAGAGCAAAAACAAAATTTGACCTAGTGACCTAGTTTTAGACCTCCCATGACCCACTTTTCACATCACCAAGATATCATCAGGATAAACATTCTGGGAATTTTCACAATGATAAAGTAAATATTTTTGGTTCTTGGAGCAAAATCAAAATTTGACCTAGTGACCTAGTTTTTGACCTCACATGGCCCCCTTTTAACATTGATCTGATATCATCAAGATAAATATTCTGAACAATTTTCACAACGATAAAGTAAATATTTTGGTTCCTAGAGCAAAACAAGACTTGACCTAGTGACCTAATTTTAGACCTTGCATGACCCACTTTTCACATCACCAAGATATCATCAGGATAAACATTCTGAACAATTCTCACAATGATAAAGTAAATGTTTTGGTTCTTAGAGCAAAATCAAAATTTGACCTGGTGACTAGTTTTTAACCTTGAATGACCTGCTATTCATATCACCAAAATAAACATTCTGAATTTTCACAATGATTGAGTAAATATTTTGGTTCTTAGAGGGAAAAAAATTTGACCTAGTGACCTAGTTTCTGACCTCACATGACCCACTTTTAAAATGACCCAGATTTCATCAAGATAAACATTCTGAACAATTATCACAATGATAAAGTAAATATTTTGGTTCTTAGAGCAAAAACAAAATTTGACCTAGTGACCTAGTTTCTGACATCAAATGACCCACTTTTAAAATGACCCAGATTTCATCAAGATAAACATTCTGAACAATTATCACAATGATAAAGTAAATATTTTGGTTCTTAGAGCAAAAACAAAATTTGACCTAGTGACCTAGTTTCTGACCTCACATGACCCACTTTTAAAATGACCTAAATTTTGTCAAGATAAACATTCTGAACAATTTTCACAATGATAAAGTAAATATTTTGGTTCTTAGAGCAAAATCAAAATTTGACCTAGTGACCTAGTTTTTAACCTCGAATGACCTGCTATTCATATCACCAAAATAAACATTCTGAATTTTCACAATGATTGAGTAAATATTTTGGTTCTTAGAGGGAAAACAAAATTTGACCTAGTGACTTAGTTTCTGACCTCACATGACCTACTTTTAAAATGACCCAGATTTCATCAAGATAAACATTCTGAACAATTTTCACAATGATAAAGTAAATATTTTGGTTCTTAGAGCAAAAACAAAATTTGACCTAGTGACCTAGTTTCTGACCTCACATGACCCACTTATAAAATGACCTAAATTTCGTCAAGATAAACATTCTGAACAATTTTCACAATGATAAAGTAAATATTTAGGTTCTTAGAGCAAAATCAAAAGTTGACCTAGTGACCTAGTTTTTAACCTCAAATGACCTGCTATTCATATCACCAAGATAAACATTCTGAATTTTCACAATGATTGAGTAAATGTTTTGGTTCTTAGAGGAAAAACAAAATTTTTTAACCTCAAATGACCTGCTATTCATATCACCAAGATAAACATTCTGAATTTTCACAATGATTGAGTAAATGTTTTGGTTCTTAGAGGAAAAACAAAATTTGACTTAGTTTCTGACCTCACATGACCCACTTTTAAAATGACCCAGATTTCGTCACGATAAACATTCTGAACAATTTTCACAATGATAAAGTAAATATTTTGGTTCTTAGAGCAAAAACAAAATTTGACCTAGTGACCTAGTTTCTGACCTCACATGACCTACTTTTAAAATTGACCTTAATTTTGTCAAGATAAACATTCTGAACAATTTTCACAATGATAAAGTAAATATTTTGGTTCTAAGAGCAAAAACAAAATTTGACCTAGTGACCTAGTTTTAGACCTCGCATGACCCACTTTTCACATCACAAAGAAATCATCAGGATAAACATTTTGAACAATTTTCACAATGATAAATTAAATATTTTGGTTCTTAGACCAAAATCAAAATTTGACCTAGTGACCTAGTTTTTAACCTCAAATGACCTGCTATTCATATCACCAAGATATTATCAAGATAAACATTCTGAATTTTCACAATGATTGAGTAAATATTTTGGTTCTTACAGGAAAAACAAGATTTGACCTAGTGACCTAATTTCTGACCTCACATGACCCACTTTTGAAATGACCCAGATTTTGTCAAGATAAACATTCTGAACAATTTTCACAATGTTTAAGTATATATTTCCGTTCTTAAAGCAAAACCAAGATTTGACCCAATGACCTAGTTTTTGACCTTACATGACCCACACTTTGTACATAACCTAGATATCAAGATAAGTATTTAGGATAGTTTTGACAAAGTTTTGGGGCAAAATTGGCATCTCTAGAGCAAAAGGAAGGATTTGTAATATTTGACCTTGTGACATAGTTTTTGACCTTGCATGACCCTCCTTTGATCATGACACAGATATCATAACGATAAACATTTAGAACAGTTTTGACAAATTTTGGACCAAGAATAGGCACTTCCAGAGCAAAAGGAAGGATTTTACCAGATTTGACCTCATGACCTCGTTAATGACCTGGAATGACCCACTTCTTGACATAGCCTAGATATCATCAAGATAAACATTCAGGACAATTTTGACAAAGTTTGTGCCAAAATTGGCACTTATAGAGTAAAAAGATGGATTTTACAATATTTGGCCTAGTGACCTAGTTTTTGACCTGGCTTGACCTATTTTTTATCATGACCTAGATATTATCAAGACAAATATTCTGATCAATTTTCACAACGATTGAGCTATAAATGTGGCCCTTAGAGCAGAAAGAAGATTTGACCTAGTGACCTACTTTTTGACCCCATTATGGCCCCGATTGAAATTCTTTGAAGTATTTTGAAAAAGCATGACCCATAGATCATATGTGTGAAATATGAATGAATTCTGCCAAGTACTTTAGGAGGAGAAGATTTTTTTGTGAAAAGTTGACGTACAGACAGATAGACAGATAGACAGATAGACAGATGGACAGATAGACAGATAGACAGACGCCGGACAACAGACCGATCACAATACCTCACCTTGAGCACTTCGTGCTCAGGTGAGCTAAAAATGCAAACATTTTGATAAAAATCAGATAATGTCATATTGATATACAAAGTATAGAAAAGTAGACGAAATGGGACTAATATGTCAACTAGAAAGACCTGAAGGTCTTGAGTCGCTCCACAGGCCTGAATTTCTTGGGGTTTACTATAAAAAATTTGACAAATTTATCTAAATGCTTAAACTTATATATTATTGAATTCTTGTGGTTCTTAGAGCAGAAACAAAGTACAAGAGGACCATGATGGTCCTATATCGCTCACCTGAACCAAAATGATATGAGCAACACTTTTGTTCAATTCAATTAATATTTATGACTTTAAGACTGAGAACGAACTTATGGTCAATAGCGTTGTGAAAATCCAGCTTATACGAGATCTTATGGTGCCCAACTGTGTCCAAGTTTTGTCTTGATTGATAAATAATTGTAGATTCTAGAGTATAAACAATGTCGAAAGCAGCCGAAAAAGAAGGTTGTTTTTCAAATTTAAGGGCACATAACTCTTGACTTCCTGATCAGATCAGTCTGAAAATCAAACTCATCAGAGATCTTAATGGTCCAGAACATTGTGTACAAGTTTTGTCTTGATTAATTACTAATTGTAGAGTCTAGAGTGTAAAACAGGTCGAAAACAGCCGAAAATGGCAATTCTATCAAATTCAAGGGCACATAACTCTCCACTTTCTGATCAGATCAGACTGAAAATCAAACTCATCCAAGATCTTATGATCCCCAACATTGGGTCCAAGTTTTGTCTTGATTGATTAATAATTGTAGATTCTAGAGTGCAAACAAGGTCAAAAACAGCTGAAAATGGCAATTTTATCAAATTCAAGGGCACATAACTCTCGACTTTCTGATCAGATCAGACTGAAAATCAAAGTCATCCAAGATCTTATGGTCCCCAACATTGTGTCCAAATTTTGTCTTGATTGATTCATAATTGTAGATTCTAGAGTGTAAAAAAGGTCGAAAACTGCCAAAAATGGCAATTTTGTCAAATTCAAGGGCACATAACTCTCGTCTTTCTGGTCAGATCAGACTGAAAATTGAACTCATCCGAGATCTTATGGTCTCCAACATTATGTTCAAGTTTTGTCTTGATTGATCAATAATTGTAGATGCTAGAGTGTTAACAAAGTCAAAACTAGCTATTTTTTACGTTCAAGGGCAAATAACTCCAGACTTCCAAGTCCGATCAGGCCCATAATCAAACTCATCCGAGAACTTATGACCATACTTGCTTTGACCAAGTTTGATTAAGATTGGCCAACTTTTGTGGATGCTAGAGTGTTAACACCAAATTGTTGACAGACGGACAGACGGACAGACGGACGGACTTACTCATGCACGGGTACTTGTGTGTATTTTCACTTGTGGGTTGCAACTGGTACAAGTGGTACTTATGGGGAGCATGCATTTGTCCGTAAGTGTGAGTTGCACACAGCTGAACTTGTAGCATGCATTTGTCCGTAAGTGTGAGTTGCACACAGCTGAACTTGTAGCATGCATTTGTCCGTAAGTGTGAGTTGCACACAGCTGAACTTGTAGCATGCATTTGTCCTTAAGTGTGAGTTGCACGCAGCTGAACTTGTGGGGTATAGAGGTACTATATAAGTGGTACTTATGGCAATTGGGTAAAGGTAAATAGGTACATTAAAAATTACTATTTTGGTATTTTTGTACAATTATCTAGTTTGTCTTACTTAAGATATTAAATGTATTCCTATAAACAAATATACAAAGCATTTTAAAGACACAATGAGGCAGTGAAATGCTATAGGTGACACATTTATATTATCAACAATTTCTTCCTTTCAAATAAATCACTGTTTACCCTTTTCCAAACCGAAGTCTGGTTTGATGCCAATAGTATAACAATCTTTTAAGAGCATTCAGGGAGAGAATCTGCTGAAACAGATGTAGATAATATACTAGATAAAGAGAACCTTTGTGTTCAATTTACCCATGAAAATATTGAGGCGAAAGGAGTTGGTAGTTTGTAGAGTTTGTAGCAGCCAAATCTGTATCACCAGAGCATACTCGGGTATAACTAGAGTCAATCGTCGTTTCCATTTCTGTTGTGTTCCTTGGACAAATTCCAGTAACTTCTTAATACACAATTTCTCCTCCAAGAGTTTGTGGCGGGCAAATCTGTATCACCAGAGCATACCTGCATGTTAATAGAGTGAATTGTTGTTTCCATTTCTGTTGTTTTCCTTGGACGTATTCAAGTATCTTCGTAATACACTATTTCTCCCCCCAGAGTTTGTGGCGGCCAAATCTTTATCACTGGAGCATACCTGCATGTTAAGGAGTCAATTGTTGTTTCCATTTCTGTTATGTTCCTTGAATGTATTCCAGTATCTTCTTAACACAATTTGTCTCCCCCCAGGGTTTGTGGCGGCCAAATCTGTAACACCAGAATATACCCACATGCTACTTGAGTCAATTGTTGTTTCCATTTCTGTTGTGTTCCTTGGATGTATTCCGGTATCTTCTATGTTGCCATCAGACTTGTAGCTATCATCCTCAGGTCCTTGGATCTCTGATGAAAGAACAAATTATTAGAAATTTTGTAAGCTCTTTCCAAAACAAGACTGAGTATTGATGCCCCTAACGGGTCAGAAAACACTGAAGGTAAAGAAAAATGTGTTAAGTAATTTCTCCTAGTACTGCAATGTATCTTTGCTATAATGTACACAAATTCATAACTATTTACACTAATTTTGTTGTTTGCATAAGCTTCCAAATGGAAAACGTTTACACAAGTTATGGGCAAGACATGCAACCAAAAATAAATGGACAAAAAGCCCACAAATTTAAAATAAGACAGTGTGCCCAGCTGCATGAAGATCTTGTTGGCAATAATTTGTGGGTTTGTGTTTTTCACACAAGTTTTGGACAAAAAGTCACATGCAACCCAAAGGAAATGGTCAAAGAAGCCCACAAGATTCAACTTAAGACTGTGGCCAGTTGTAAGAAAATACATTCTATATATTTTGGCCATGATTTGTGGGTTTCAGTTTTTTCACACAAGTTATGGACAAGACATGCAACCCAAAAGGAATGGACAAAAAAGCCCACAAGATTTAACTAAAGCCAGTGTGGCCAGTTTTAAGAATATATTTATTTTGACCGTGATTTGTGGGTTTAATTGTTATCACACAAATTATGGACAAGACATGCAGCCCAAAAGAAATGGACAAAAGACCCCACAAGATTTTACTTCAGACAGTGTGGCAAGTTGTAAGAAAATACATTATGTATATTTTGGCCATGGTTTATGGGTTTCAGTTTTTCACACAAGTTATGGACAAGATATGCAACCCAAAAGGAATGGACAAAAAAGCCCACAAGATTTAACTTAAGACTGTGGCCAGTTATAGGAAAATACATTCTATATATTTTGGCCATGATTTGTGGGTTTCAGTTTTTTCACACAAGTTATGGACAAGACATGCAACCCAAAAGGAATGGACAAAAAAGCCCACAAGATTTAACTAAAGCAAGTGTGGACAGTTTTAGAATATATATCTTTTGGCCGTGATTTGTGGGTTTAATTGTTATAATGCAAGTTTTGGACAAGACTTGCAGCCCAAAAGAAATGGACAAAAGACCCCACAAGATTTTACTTCAGACAGTGTGGCAAGTTGTAAGAAAATACATTATGTATATTTTGGCCATGATTTATGGGTTTCAGTTTCAAGATATGCAACCCAAAAGGAATGGACAAAAAAGCCCACAAGATTTAACTTTAGCACGTGTGGCCAATTTTAAGAAGATATATATATATATTTGGCCGTGATTTGTGGGTTTATTTGTTTTCACACAAGTTATGGACAGGACATGCAGCCCAAAAGAAATGGACAAAATATCCCACTAAATTTTAACTTAAAACAGTATTGTCAGTTATAGGAAGATATACATTTTGGCCATGATTAGTGGGTTTAAGTGTTATCACACAAGTAATGGACAAAACCCGCAACCGAAAAATAATGGCGAAAGCTCCACAAGATTTTAATTCAGGAGAGTGTGACCAGTAATTGTCGTAAGAAGACTTATTTTGGACATGATTTGTTGGTTTAAGTTCTTTACAAACATTAATATCTTTTTTATATTTGAGGTTGTATGGGTTCTACATGAGTAAATTGTCAAATTCTATCTTGTGCCATGTACTGATAGTTTCAAATTTCACTTACTCTGTCCTGCCAAAGTCTACATACAGATGATATGGTTCTTGTCTTCTTCCACAATTCAAACATGCCACATAATTGGTCAGTCTGACAATCTAGCCCAAGAATATAAATCTTGGATGGTTCTGCAAAAGAAATCAACCAATAAATACGAGGGATGTATCAATGTTTAGTTATATTATATATAATATGACATATACAAATTGTTAACTCTTTCCCAAACAAGAGATGTTTGTAAAACATATATGCCCCCTCAAGGGCCTACATTTGATGTAGGTCAAAGTCCAATGTCAAGTTAACAAGGTCCAAGGTCATGGTAAAATATAAAAAGTCTTGGTAGGAGGAGTCTATGTGTGAAATATCAAAGCTGTATATGTAAAAGTAAAATGAAACATAGGCCAGGTTTAAGTTTTTAAAAGTAGGCCAAATGAAAAGGTCAATGTCATGGTCAAATGTGAAAGGTCTTGGTTGGAGGTGTCCATGTGTGAAATATCAAGGCTGTAGGTGTAAAAGGACATGATATATATGCCTGGTTTCAGTCTTTTTAAAAGTAGGTCAAACTCCAAGGTCAAGGTTGATAATATTCAAGGTCATGGTCAAATGTGAAAGGTCTTGGTAGGAGGTGTCTATGTGTGAAATATCAAGGCTGTACGTGTAATAGGACATAAGATAAAGGCTAGGTTAAATATTTCTAAAAGAATGTAAAAAATCAAGGTCA